>CAIGRP010023392.1:0-14217 GCA_903798385.1 Fraxinus cuspidata | reverse complement strand
TTAACCATAGTTTTTATCTTCCAATCCAAGAAAGGTACTATAATCAATAGACAATTGATATTTCCATTTATATTATTTGGCTACCTAAAACTAAAGCATGCTATAAGAATTAATAAATCTTTCGTCCATCTCCAACAATTCGACACCTTGTTTGGCTTAAAAAGAAGTCAAGTTACTTATTTAAGCATAGCCAAACATGCTCTTATCACTACAAAATCCAAACAAAGATAAACAGATGATTAAATTTAATCGAAAGCCAAAGAACGAAAGGAATAATAATTTGAATCAAGAAAAAGGAAGGAACAACGGACCATTTCTAGAGCACAGGCGGTGGGGAAGGCTGCGAGTCGGTGGCCGCCGAAGAGCTCACAGGCGGCGACGCACATGACAGGTGGGGACCTCTTGGCTCCTTTTGCTAAAACAGAGTAACGCATGGCCTCATAGATCTGTTGTGGGTACTGCACTGGAATTGCCTCATCGAGTTTGTGATTGATTTCTTGAATCAGAGTAGTCCAGTAAGTCCTGAGATCAAATTCTGAATTCGAAATTCGATGTGGGGTTGTTGAAAAAGAAGCAGAACAGGTTCGAATTGCTCTTTGGATAATTGGAGAAGTAGTTTTTGGGAAGTAGAGTTGGGGTGAGGATGTGAGTACTGTTGAGAAAACCATTTCTGTGAGTATATTTTTTCTCCTCTTTGTGATTTCTATGGAGACGGAGAGTGGTTGAGATAATGGTAGAAAAGTGGTATTTGAAAGTGGCCACCACACTGGTTGATGATGATGAGGAAATAAATCAGGGACGTAAGAGAGGTAAAAGTCTTACGGGGTTCCCAATGTTATTATTTCATATTTGCTTTAATCAGAGATTCAGAAGAGTTCATAAAAATTTAATTTAAATTTAATAATTAATTTTGAGAACATATTTTATGGAAATCGTAACTATTATCAATTTTTTATGTGATACATTTTATCAACTTTATCAAAATCAAATAAGGGATATGCGCTTGGCATCTGTTATGTAGTCATATAATATTTAAATAAAACCTTTTTTCTTGAGGTGTGGATATAACTCAGCCCAATATTAAAAGGTTAAAGTTATAGATGTTAGGGAAAAAAAAAAGTTTGAAACATGACTATATCCATTACATTTGAGATTTAGCCCTGTCCATTTTTAAAAATTCACTTTTTTCAAACTCATTTTTAATGATACATTTTTTCAAGAAAAAACTTTGCACGTGTACTAATGACTTTTTCCTATTATTCACTTTTACATCAAATTGGACATTATCATTATAGAATTGATCTCCTGTCCTAGTGAGTAAGATAAATATTTATCACTGTTGATATTGTTGAGAGAATCGTAAGTATTGTTCTCTAAATGTATGATTGTTGCAAAAAATCGTAAGGTTATCATATCACGTCAAAAATTGAAAGTTTTTATCTTGTCTACTACGACTAGGAGATTAGATCTGTATCATTAAATTAATACGATGTAGAGGTAGGATTCTAATCAAAACCCACTCCTATTGCATCATAATAGGACCAAACTAGTCGATTCGAATTAAAGTCTAACTGATTCTAGTAAGTTATTAAAATCGACAATCATTTTACTTTTAGTTACATAATCGAGTTTTAATATATATAAAAAAAAATTGTAGAAAGCAAAAAAAATAAAATTGTGGTTTAATATATATATAAATTCTTTTGTTTTGTCTGAAAAATATCTTGATTGTTAAATTCACATGACCAATTTCCATTTAATTAAAATTAGTAATTCAATAAGATAGTGTTTCATAGCCCATGAAGAAAAAATAAAACTCAATAAATGTGATAAGCACTATTGTTGTGATTTACAACAAGGTGCGTAATGGTATGAAAACACGATTATGACGATTTTTCCTAACGTTTGTCACGCAATTGATAGTGTATTTAGGGTTTTAAATTCAACACGGCACCTAAACTGTGCAAATTGTATTTTTTTAAAGATTTGTTGTAAATTTTAATAAAAGTTAATTAAAAATTATGTTTGAAAAATTGATAAAAAAAATTGTGAATCTCATAACATATGTGATTTATTAATTTTGATTTTGTCAACTCTTTTAACTAAATCGAATGCCCGTTATCCCTATTGATGGAACTTGTTCACCAAATAACAACTAAGTTGATGCTTAAAGTCCTTGAAACATTTTTCTTTAAAAAATTATTTCATTTCATACTCACATTTTTCCATTATTTTTCGTACTTTTTAATCATATATTCTCTCAAAAAATTATTTTCACAAAATCATGTCTCAAAAAATAACTTCATACCCACAAAGACATATCCTGGGATGAAGTGGAAACCACAAAAATTTTGTGACTTTTATTTTTTTTCAATAAGTGGTGTAATTGCCATACGTAACCCAGCTGGCCACTAACTTGAAGCCCAATTCCCATATTTCCAATCCATAACCCATTTATTATAATTTACTTTACCCCAAGGCCCAAGACCCAAGTCCCAACCCACTTCTGACTTTTTTTCTTGCAGTCTTCATTTTTCTCATACCTCCGAGTCTCAACTTTCTCGTTTCACGGCCTAAAATCGAAGAATCATTGAATTGAATCATTATCAAATATTATACAAGTATACAATACAACCCCGAGATTGACTCTTTCATCAAAAAGGTAGTGTAAAATATAAATATGTTTGTGATTTGTGAAAATTTGAAAATGTTGAAACTTGAAATGTACGTGGGTTTGGATATCATGATATGTCATATAAATCTGACTTTTTAAAAATTATGTATGTATTCTGAACTTCTTTTTGATTGAGTGATTTTCGATTGTCCCAGCTGGCTTGTCTATGATTTTTTTGCAATTCGCTGAAATGATGAATTCTGAATTCCTTTCTGACTAAGTGAGAGTTTGACTGCATAGATTGAGAACGATATACTCAATAATATTGATAATGATGTAATTATACGACGTTTTCAGAGTATGAAAATGCATAGGCTACAATTGTAGTAGTGTGTTAACTTATTTTTGTTAATGATATTTATTTCGTAAAAAAATGCATTTTAATTTTTGATCTCACGATACAAAACGTCTCGATCCACCCCTAGACTATCTGCCATTTAATTTAAGATACACTATCATAGACACCATGTGTGTATCACATATACTCCTGCTCAACATATTTAAGATACACTATCATAGACACCATACGTGTATCACATATACTCCTGCTCAACATATATCAACTAAAATAGTGTTGATATATTAAGGGAGAAATGTTGCTAAGGTACCAAACATTTAGGCTTGACCCAAACATTTTATTTCTACCACCTTAGATATCAAACCTTTTAAAAAAATTACACTTCAAGTCTAAAATAACTATTTCCATCTATTTGACCCCAAAACTATCAGTTGACCCCAAAAATAAAATATTTTATAATTTTGATCAAAATCACTCCACCCAGCGGCCGGTCGCCATAGTTGGCACCACCGTCTCAATGTCGACACCATTATTGAATTTGTTACTGAATTTGAAAGCTTCGAGCTAGGGCACAATTAGATCTACGAGAACAATATTCCTGACTCCGTTCATGTCCACAACTTCAATGATAGGCCCAAAATAGTATTTTACACCAACACAATACATCACACACAAATATCAATGACTCATTCATATAACAACATAAAATGGCCAAATAATTAGTCAAGGATAAGCCTCGATTATAGATTGAGCGGCTTGAATATGTTTAACAGTGTATCTGCTGAAGCCAGCAGCAGTTAGAACATTCGCCCACTCTTTACAAGTCCTCTCTTTTCCTTTGTCGGTATGAGCCATCATCACCATATCGAGTGCCAAACTAACATCTTTAAACTTATCGTCTTCTTTTTCATCGATCACAGCCTCAGCAATGATCACTTTTCCTGTGTCTTGTGGAATTGCTTCTTTGCACTTCTTTAGAATGTTGATGCACTCGTCGTCTCCCCAATCATGTAATACCCACTACAACATATTATCACACGAATAATGTCAATATATGGTAAAACTACTCTAACAAGTCAATATTTGTCTTGTTAATTACTTCCCCTTATTACTCGAGAGGTACTTGTGCGGTTTCAAGTAAAATTAATACGAAAGGAGCAGGGGAAAAGGGCATACCATGAGGAAAGCAGCATCAGCCTTTGGAATTTTCTCAAACATGTTGCCACCAATATGCTCAACACCATCCCAATTTTGAGCAGTAGATACCACATGAGGGAGATCAAAATTAATCCCACGAATCCAAGGACACTTGTTGACCAAAATTCCAAGAGTGGTCCCATCTCCACCTCCAACATCCACCAAACACCCAATTCCCTTGAACACATCTACATAATTGTCCATTATTGCTGACATTGCCACTCTTGCATGGCAAGCCATTGCATCGTCAATCAGCTTGCTATGCGCAGGATTTGCCGCTGCATAGCGCCACACATCCTCGCCATGAGCAGCCATGAATGCCGAAGCCCCAGTTGCCAATGCACGAGCACTTAGGCCGTGCCACGGAGCAAGCATCACCGGGCTGCTCTCTAGCAGCACAAAAGCAGCCATGCTGTTGTCTCCTTTTTTCATAAGAAGACGCGAAAGGGGTGATTGAACATAACCAGTTGATTCCTGGTCGAAGCTAATTTCCTTAAAGATTTTGCGGTGGATCAAGAACCTCATAACGCGATAGAGAATCGGAGGCGAGCAACTGACGGCGGAAGACAACTCTGTGAGTGTCATGGGGCGACCATCGTGGCTTTCGAGGACATCGGCTATTCCAAGCTCAATGGCACACTTGAGGACTGCCATTTCAGTAAAGCCAAATACATACTTCCAGATATCCACCTGAGCTTGTGCTTCTTCTTCCATCTTTTTTCCAAGAAGCCAATGTATGGGAAGGAAGCTTATAAGAAAAAGATTGTATAGTTATTTTAAGAGAAATTAAATACGGCTGGTGGAATGCATATCCACCACAAGGTCACTGCGAATAGTATTTATTTTGTTCACCAACTAGACATGTAATCAGAAGAATAATGCTATCTAGTGATTAGTAATGTTAGAGTATCAGTTTATATAGCACTATGTGATATGTTTAATTAAATGTAAAGTTTTGCGATTTATTTTATTTTACATTTCATTTAATAACGTTTATGATGCGTTTGATTGTGAGTATGAAATTTGCATGAAAATAAAATAAATTCCAGACAATTCAATTTTCTAGAAATTATTAGTATGAAATTTTTTAATTAAATGTGTTTGATTGATTTAGTTTTCAACTTAGAAAATATTATACTTGTCCAGTTTTTGTTGGTGGGTAGATGATAGAAAAATAATGAATTACCTGAAAAATAAAAGCGACATCTTCCTAAGGGAATTATTTTATTTGTTTTCTAAGAAAATATGGTCACGTAATCAAAAGTAGGAAAATACTTTCCATTGAAAAAATTTATCAATCAAACATCACAAAAGTAAATATGTGTTGTAATACGTGTGATGATAATAGCATTATCTAATCATAGTGTACTCCCTCTATTCCTCAAAATATTTTTTTTTTGGCACGGATCAAGGAAATATAATTAATGTAGATATATTTTTTCCTTACAATTTTTCTAACATATCCCTACATTAAATAATGATTTAAACACGAGTAGTTCCTATCCGTTGATAAAAAGACAAGTTAAATTTGGGCATATTAAAAAAACTAAAATAATCATATGTAGTCACAACAAGAAAGTGACCTATAATTTAAAACATATAAAAAGGAAAAAAAAATTCTATTTTATTGGACAGGTATATTTTTGAGCGTCCATGTGCAAAGTTATGATTTAGCCTCCAAGCTTTAACAAATGATTCACTCACTGTCATGACAACAATCCAGTGAACTTTCCGAGCCCAGTCAAGATTGGAGTAAATTTCTACCATTTCATGATTCTCGTGTTAGACTAAAATGGAGAAAGTAATTGTTTGGCCCCATTTTGGAATATTTATAAATTTTGGAACAGTGGTTGATGAGAGAATGTATGATTAAAAAATAATGAAAAGTTTTTTATTTGTGTGTAATATTATTTTATTTGAAGAATGTGTGGTTAAAACTAAGAAAGAGAAAAATTCTAAAAATTTTAAATGGAACTAAACAAGGGAGTGTTTTAAGACAACAATACCTTTCTAATTCACATTAAAAAGAGTTTCTCTTTTTTTTTTCTTTGAAAAAAATAAGTTTTGAAATAGTGATTTTTCTAGATAATATGGTTAGAAAGTAAATATTTCTAGATTTACGTGCAAAATATTTTGTTGTGAGAGGTATGGTTGAAAAAAAAAAAAAGTAGGCAAAGAAGGGCTTATCAGTGCGGGCCCATTTTATCTTGCCCACCTGTCAACTCATGAATTCCTCGTACAGGGTCCAAAGACTAGGTTTAAGTACCCAAATCGAAATATGGTTCGTAAGAAAAAATCTTTATTTAATAGAATTTCCCATACCTATGAATTTCGTTAGAATGTATTGGAAGAATCCCTTGGATCTTTTAATATCAAGACATTGATCATTTCACTCATATATCTTTCAAAAGATAAGATCTCCAAATGTTGTTTCCTGATTCGAAAAAGAATATAATAGCCATTTTACGTTCACCCCATCTTCTATGCAATTATGAATTCCGTTTTAACTTTAAAATATCCGAGTCAACTAAACGTTTATTTGGCACAACTTATTTGAAAATCACTTTTTTTCTCGAGCTCATTTACATTCATACATTCTTCTAATAAAATAATTTTGGACGAGAATCCATAAAATTTCCTTAAATTTTCACCACACATTTTCCAATAAGAAAAACATTTTTCACTTCAAATAAACAATCCCCAAAAAACACCAAATAATTACATTTAGTAAGAAACGAAATATTGTTCATTATACAGTCCAACACTATCCAAAACTGTGTACCGAATATGTAGTAACATCTGCAGTCCCTTCTATAGGCAATAAGAAATCCATCTGCTCTCAGTATTCCAGGCAGGTCGATACATTAAAAAAAAGCTCTAAGATAATCTCATGCCCTCTATATGCAAGTGTGCTGTGGACTCCAGCTCCTCCACTGCAGTTATAAGCAAGGAGTTTCCATCACAAGCTTCTTTCAATAATTGGAACCTCTTCACTACACAAATTTGTAGAGATGAAGCTACATGTGATATGGGCTCTGCACGAGGGACCGACTTCTTGTACTGTATTAATTTCATCAACATGTTCTGTCGAAAAATTGCATCAACTGGATGAGTATGTACCTCAAACAACCAACCAAACAAAATATTTTATTCTCCTGTTTTCCAGTGGCCAATCAAGGTGGGATCGGAATTCGCATGCTTAATCAATATGATAACAGAACTTTTCCAGTGAATTATAATAGAAAAGTGTTCCAGTACTCAGAAGTGCACGATTTCATCTTTCCCAGAAACACGAGCATGTTCGGTAATTAAAAGTATAAAGTTACTTTTTGCAAAACACATTTTGACAACTTTTTTCTTACTTTCAAGTACAGAAAGTTACTTATTTTGGGAAATAATAATTAATTTATTTGCAACTTTGAACAATAAAAAACTAGTTATTTTAAAATAACTGAAGTTTTAAGCTTAGCCACACATGGGACGACCTTCTCAAAAAATATTTTATTTTAAAACTTTTATGAAAGTACAAAATTTTAACTTCCTGCAAACATGCTTTGTCTAGAAGCTTGTCTGTGACAAACATAAATAGCATAAAAATTCTCAAATTCGATCTCTCACATATCAAGTTCCTTGGTTACCAGTAAACTTTCATACCTGACGTTGCTCTTTACGAGGACAGTCACGCAGCAGAGATCTTGCTAACTTATTGCGGAGTGTGCGTGTACCATCACAAACATTCTCAAAAAGGAAAGATGAAAGATGGTGTAGAACCAATGTGAATGTTGCTGATCTTCGAGTTGCTGCTCTGTCAAGAGCACCAGAAACCCATGATTTCACATAAGCTTCCAAGATTCTTTCATCATCCTGCGCAAAAATGAATAGCAATTGTATTTTAGTTCATAACAACTACAGGGTCTTGCTTAGGGGAAAAAACTTCTTCTGGGAAATCTGTGAGCTTTTCATAGTACTAGCTTAATATTTTAAAAGAGAAGATGAAGGAATAATAAACCAAATAGGGGCTTAATCTTTTTGTTGAAGAACGAAATTATGAGCCATTGACACAAGATTTTTCCCGGGGCCCCTTCGTCTAAACAACCATGAAAGCTAATTGATGATAGTACACTGCGCTATACTTTTGAACGACGAATATTATACTAAACTAAGGGCCAAAAAGAATGGTATTGAGTTATTATAACATAAGGACTTACTAACAATTATTGAAATTATATTTCCTTTAAAATTATATAAAGAAAAAATTGACCACAAAATTCTACTTGGTAAATAATCCAAATCCACTGAAGGTAGACGAAATTAAATTATTGACTAATGATAATAGCATAGAATAGGTTGACCAAGGATATCACACATTCAATCTTTCATGGATTCCATAATACCAATTAATGCTTGAATCCCATTTTTTTAAAAAGAAAGGAAAATTAAATACCCTCTTAGATTAAAATTCTTAGGTCATTGATACAGAATCAAGCGAGTGATTTTTTCTTAATCCATAACTTTAGCATGTACCCATATCCTAATTCTAAATTGTGTTTGTTTGAAAACTAGTGTTAGTTGAAACTAACTGAAGCTTTTATTTGATAAATGGCAATAGTTATACGTAATGCAACAAGTACTTCCATAGATAACAAAACTTTTAACTAGCATATCAACAAAATACCTCAACAGGTTCAAGATAACCATCACCCTTAGCAATGCACTTCTCCAGAGGTGGTAAAAGTTCAAGAACTCGTGCATTAGATAAAGCATTCCATGTAGCCAGCCTTACGGGAGCTTCGACACATCTGTGCAAATAGATTGCAACTTGCCGAGCAAATACCATGTCACCATAAGACACAGCAGCAAATTGCTCCACAAGAGTTTCCACGAATGTAGAGTAACTCTCGTGTATCTCCGACTGGAAACAAAGGGACTCCATATTGAATTTTTCAAGGACTTGCCCATAGACATCTTGCAAAGTTTCAAAAACATCCCTACTCTTTTCATCTTCAAGAACACCCATTCCACCAAGTAAGGTGACAGACAAAGCGTGCAAT
The DNA here is from genome assembly GCA_903798385.1 of Fraxinus cuspidata. Lineage (NCBI taxonomy): Eukaryota > Viridiplantae > Streptophyta > Magnoliopsida > Lamiales > Oleaceae > Fraxinus > Fraxinus cuspidata. The sequence goes on along the minus strand of CAIGRP010023392.1, from coordinate 4,997 downwards.
TTCCAGACGATCGGAATACTACCAACAGGAGACTGGAACTCCGCAGCAACGAAAGTAGACATTGCTTCAATTCCTAGGAGGAAAAAAAGTCCACCTCTAGCAACTTCAAGAAAGTCTACAGGAATATCGGTGTTTTTCTCATACTGAATAGTTGATATTGCACTGAGAAACCAATGTATAGGAAGATGCAATCTCTGATGAGCCCACTCCATTATCAAGGAAGTTGGCCCTTGACCAACCATGAGTGGTCTATCTGTATCCTCGTGAATAGTTTCTAGAGGAAGACTACCTTTCTTGTGTCTTTTGTAATTAACATGATTGTGGTTGCCAGTGGTTTTCAATTTCTTCTTTACACTGAGCCATCTGTTTCTGAAATGTGTAGCCAAAACATTGGAAAACAGCAGGTACTCCTCTTCTTCATATTTCCACCCAAAGGGTTTGAATCCTTCTCTACAAGAAAGAAACTGGCGTATACCAAAATCAAGATATTTCAGAATAGGAACCTGTAACAAGATATCCAGCAGCTTATCAATAACGGCTCTATCCCTAGGCCCTGCAATCATACATGCTTCAATAGCAGAATTTATCCATTGCATTGTAAAGCACCTCTCTTCATCTGTTAATGGATCTTTGGTAGAGGCATTCTGAATATTTTCAAGCAAGTACATAACCAGTCTTGCATCTTGTTGAGCCAATAAAGTTGTAGTAGACCAATACCCTCCACCAGGAGAACCCCAGCCCACACCTACCCCTGGAGATGGCCCACCTCTTCCAAACATTTCAATGGACCGTATACATTGCAAACCATTGGTAATTAACTTCATAAAAGATGACAGCAAAACGCCTAATTCAACCACAGAGGAGTGAAGTATCCCCTCTGCTAAAATTTTATCATCCCTTGAAATTTTTAGATATTCAGCTGGTGCATTATGAAACTCGTGTTTAGCAAGGTGGATCAACTTGTCCACAGAAGCAACTACCTGTACCAATCCATGAAGGCAACATGTAGAAGATATTGATGTTTCATGACCACTTTTGAGTCTCAGATGAGACAGATACCCAAGGAAGGAGCCACTTCCGGTAGTGTTATCATCAGATGTACCATTTAGCCCTGAAAAGCTCATAAATCCATTTCTAATAATTTCAAGTCCAATCTTAGGTACGAACTCCGGCAGCCATGGCACATGCCATTTGTACAAACTCGTTGCATCCTCTGGGGTGGCAGCTTTGAGCACACTGGATAACATATGCATAACAGAAGAAATAATCCATAACAAACAATTTAACTCTGAATCCTGCAAAATACAATATCCACCACCTTCATCCCAGTCTAGGAATCCGGATATATATGGAATGCTATTTACTTTTGTCCACTCAATGGCTAAATCAATTATAGGACCAACTTGACTCCATGACCAAACCTCTGTATCTTCAGCTGTAACCTCCATTCCTTGATGCAGCTGTAAATAGAAATTGGGAAGCCTGCTAGCTAAAGCATCCAGAAGAAGGTAGGCTTCTTTGGTGATGGCAGCAAATTCAATTATGACATTATTTTCAATTAGTTTGGGAAACGTAGGTACATTCAGCCAAATGGACAATGAAGGAAACAAATCAGGAAATTGAGAAATGCCATATCCGAACCGAACGCAAACCTTGCAGAAACGTAACTGCTCAACCAGCAAAGCTGATGAAAGTTTACAAACGTCTCTTCCAGATTTTACCCATTGGTCGAGAGAGAATGGATGTCGATACAAATGCCATGTCACCTTGTGGAAAATCCCATTATTGATCAACATTAAGCAGTTCTTTTTCTCTACCCGAGCCAACACCTTTTAAGCATCAAGAAAAATACTTATAAAAGACTTTTCCTTGAACAAGTGTAAAGAATATCTTATGAGGAAAAAATCAAACATGAATGTAGAACAAAATGGGTAGAATTATGGAAAAATGTAGCTTACTTTCAAGAGCTTCACAGATTTTATCTTGCAGGGATATATTTCAAACTGTTCATTCGCAGCAAATCTGTTGGCAACTGTCTGAACAAGCCTATCACAATTAATTATTGCCGCTGCACATGTTGGGGAATGCCTTGCTATTGCAATGAGAATGGATATTAAACATTCTTCCAAAGGTGCCGAAGGGCTTGTCTGGCACCACAAAAGTTGATTATGTAAGATACAGTAAGTCTTATTAATTCTATATGGTATAAAATTTTAGGCATTTTTCTCAAGCTGGAGCAGGAAACTGCTTATTAGCATCAAAATGCTTACCTCTAAGAGATAGCATATCCTTGAAAGGATTCCCATCCTAACCAAGCCTGCAGCAATATCCTGCCCAGCAACAACAATGTCATCCTTAATGGTGTGTTCGTCTTCAGATTTATCATCTATGGGATCATCATCAAGATGTAGAATATTAGTAGGCTTCGTGTTATACTTCCAAAAGCCACCACGAAGAAAACCAGCATCAATATCTGGTTTACTTCTAAATACAGGTGCAGTAAAAAGATCCTGTGAATAAGTTGGTATTTTCTGAAAACAGAAGAGACTAGTAGTTAGTTAAGGTTGTAATCCAAGAATAATACAAGAAAGATACTTCAAAAATGTAACTCTACCTCTGAGATATTGAAGAAGTTTTCGTTTATATCACAGCTTAGCACAGACTGAATGGCTTTGGCACAAGCCAGGACAACAGAATTATGATTATCATCAAGAGATATTCTACAATACATAAGAATATCAGGTAACATTCTAGACCAAATCAAAGTTTCAGGCTCATAGGCAGAACATTCTCACTTACGTATTACTAAGAATAAAAATAATTCAGAGAGAGAGAGTATTAAGAACACATATTGGTGTACAAAAAGGCGCAAAGGATATTAAATATTTATCGTAAGGCGGAACCTCTGGTGCCACTAGTAAATTGAGAAGCTTAGGGTTAAAATCACATTCTTGTTTGAACATAAACAAAATTTAGTGAGCCTTATAGCACCATAGATCTTTGAAAAGGTTATCCTACACCCACTCTACCCCTCTAAGCAGAGGTCGATAAACATCATACATAGAAGAAGAAGATCATGTAATGCACAGAGGCAATGCAATGCCAGAGAACTCGAATTTTCACATGCAAGGTATCAAATTGGCAATATTTTATTCAGTTATAGGGGAGTGGCAACGATAGAAATTTGACAAAGACTTCAAGAAGTGACTTCTATATCAGATATGAATCTAACACGGAGATCTGAAAAAAAAAAATTAGTTGGACAAATAATCCAATATGACTAGAAATGAAACTATAAATAGGAAGCCTTCAAAGTTTACCTTAGCGATAAAGCAAGCTCAGGTTCTGGACCAAGGGCAAAAGCCCATATAGCCTCCCAGTCAATAGACCCATCAGCCTCAGCAAACTTCATATTACAACCAACTTGCCGTTGGTATATACTGCAATTTGCCTTATCAAGGAGTGATGCAATCAGATGTAAAGCAAGAGCTCTTTGCCCTGGAATCTGAAATGAGTTCCAAAATAGTCCAACATATATTACTCTGGAAGAATATGATAGATTTCATGCAAAGATAGAAAAATAAGTAGTTCTGAGGTTCCAACAACAATTTTAACCTACCACACTTCTAGTTAGAGCCACTGCTTCTTTGATGGTGTAACCAGCAGCACCAGGGTCACCTTCAGTTCGAAGAAAATCACGTTCAGAGACGTTATCTGCACTATATCCACTATGAGCTCGCATATTACCTACAGTGAGATGACAGAAAAAAGTATCAAGATCTTTGGGCAGGCATTTCATCTAAAAGTAACCAGAAAGTATAATAGATCTAAATTAGATGGATTCAACAGAACCAATGTAAGGGGAAAAATTTTCATGTCGGAGAAAAGAAGGCACGTGATAGAAAAGATTCCAAAATGAAATACTCTAGCAAAGTTACAGAGAAAACACATGTTCAAAGATTTTAAGTCGGACTAGAAAAGAAAAGAGATAAAGATCCCAAAAGGGTAAGAGTTGTTAACCATTTTGCACTTGCACTTTAATCAAACTTCAACCTAACCTCAAGCAAATCTGAATGGATTGACATAGAAATCTTGATCAAATTCTAATGGTAAGAAACATAAAAGTTACTACTGAGTTTACGAAGATTGAGCATTTTATATTTTCAAATGTTTCTGGAAAAATTTACTACACTTAATACGTCTAATGTATCAACTTCATAAGTCTAAAATCTGGTTGTAATTTTAAAGTTAAAATATGCTGATAAAAATTCAGACGTTTAATACTATGCCTCGTACATCCAAAGTTGAAAAAAAAAATTGGGGCATCCCATTGATTAATATTAATTACAAAACTGGAGATGACCATGAACCTAATGCAGGAGACAGAGGCTTAGAGAGAGATCCTACATGAAGTCCAGTAAAAGCTTGGAGAATAACTGTGAAAGAAAGACTTCAATATCAACCAAACCACTTCGAACGTATGAATGAGTTTTAGATCTTGAAAGTACATATAATGACATCAGAAAGACTATCTATAAGAGAATGAAATTCAAGAAAGAGCAACACAATATGGCATATTTGTTGAGTGAAATTTGCTTTCAAATTAAGAAGCCAGGTTAATAGAACAGTGATGATAGTGCTAAAAGGAGTAGCTTTTGTACGAGGAAATAGTTCCACCAGAATCACATTAACAAGAGAAGGATCGGATCTACTTGAAGAACTATGAATTAGGGCATTTCCAATGGAGACACCAAACACCAAAATGCACCAAAATTTGGCGCAAAAGTGCTCCAATGTAGCACCAAATTTTGCACCATTTTGCCAAAAAATATTGTTGGAGGGTATTTGTGTCATTTGTGTTATATAATTTTTAATACAATTATTATTATTATTATTATTATGATTATTTGCATTTAAAAAATTAAATGTTGAAAATAATAATTACTGAATTAAGTAAAATAAGAATAAAAAATTTTAAAATATAATAAACACGATTA
>CAIGRP010023380.1:0-43206 GCA_903798385.1 Fraxinus cuspidata | reverse complement strand
AAAGAATGCTGCGAATTTTTACATTTCTTCAAGCTTTATCTTTATTCTGATTGTTCGGAGGGCGATCACGATTCTTTTGCATACCGTGTTTCGATGTTATGAAAGTAATAACTTACTAGAGCTGGTTGAGAATCTCTTAATAAAGAGAAATGCCTCAATACATTTTATAAATGTGGTCGAAAATTGATCTCATTCAAAGATAGCACTTTTATTCTTATATAATATCTATACTGTATATTAAATACAAGTTTAGTTCCAGAACATCGCCTTGGTGTTATTTTGCATTTGTGAAAGGAATCAATCAAGGGGAGGCATGGAAGGAGGCATGTGATCCCATCCATGGTCACATAACAAACTTGCCGTTGACATGCTTCGTAATAGAGATGGCAACGGGGCGGGTTCGGGGCAGGGTTCGGGGCGGGTATCCCGCCCCGTTTAAATTTTTTTTTTTTCAGTTTTTTTTTTAATAATAGTTTATTAAATTTTTTTTTTTTTTTTTTNTTTTTTAATAATAATTTATTAATTTTTATTTTTTTTTATTCTTGGCAGGACGGGGAGGGGTGGGGCGGGACGAGGGTGCCCCGCCCCGCCCCGCCACCCTGTTCGGAACAGGGCGGGGCGGGGCGTATTGCCATCCCTACTTCGTAAGTACGACACATTTGTGCCACATTAATTACAATATTAACAACATATTTATTCTTCCTCATGACAATGTTTTATTTTCAACTCTCTATGTTACGATAATTCCAGCTACTTCATTAACTTTTGACTCAATTATTATCATTAATTAATTAATTAATTTACGTCTAATCCGCTCAAATGTCTATTTTTAATTATAATTAATAACTGTACTTTGCCTACCAAATTAATATCAATTTCTTGCCAGTTCTGACTCCATTCATCCATCGTTTGCTACGTCATGGAAATGTGACTTGCTACTTCTCTGCTAGACCAATATATAAAGATAAAGCAAAGTCAATAGCAACTTATAATTTAATAAAGAAAATAATTGATTAGTTTAGTTACAAGATAATTTATTTATGATAGAAGAATTTTCTAAGGTTGTTTAACCGTCACGATTGTTAGAAATATTCGTCGCATGAAAGTATATGTATATTGGATGTCACACCATTACCTTCATCATGTTGATTTTTTTACACAATTATTAAGCCTTCTCAAGCTTGCCCTAATTTTTTAATTACAAATATGCTATAAATATATATAATTTATTTTGATTATTTTTGTGAATAATTGTCGCAATGGAAATATACGTGTATTCGAGATCACTCCTTTACCTTCCTCATGTTGAACTTTTAATGACAATTATTAAGCCGTCGCGAGCTTGTAGTAATTTTTTTAGTACAAATGTGTAATAAACAGAAAAATATATTTTTGATAGAAGAATTTTCTAAGATTGTTTAACCGTCACTATTTTCATAAATAATCATCGCGATCATTATTAAGCCGTCACAAACTTGTCATAATGTTTTACGCCTTTACCTTCCTCGTGTTGAACTTTTTATGATAATTATTAATCCGTCGCAAGCTTGTCCTAAATTTTTAAGTACAAATATGCAATAAATGTATAACTTGTATTGATAGATGAATTTGCTAAGGTTGATAACCTTGTCATATTTAATGTCCAAATGAGAAGTATATAGAATGTTCACACATTTATGTTCCTTGCAAGTCCGTTGTAAGAAGTGTTTAATGGGGGAGAGCCTAGCTGCTCGCTCAGCTCGTCAGTGGGGCAAGTCGAGCAAATCGGCTCACCTCAAGAGAGTTGGGCTCAACTCACCCCTTGGTGGACGAGCTGAAACCACTCGTGAGCTACTTCCTGACTCGCTTCTCTTTTAAAGTCGAAAATTGCATTTTTGTAATTGAAACGCACATCGACGAGCTTGGGAACGAACTCGTGCAAACTGTTCATAGGTTCGCACTCTGAGCTTGCAGCTTATGTGGGTGCGAGTCAATTCGATGAACAACTCTTCTTATCCCCTAGTTGTAAGTTTTTTTTTTTTTTTTTGTGACATTTCACTGCTTTTTATATTGCAACTTTATCTCTGATGATTGTATACATGGAAGAAATCAAATCATGAACAAATGATCATAATTTATGATGATTTTATTTACTTTGTGCATTTGTTTCACGACAACTAAAAAAAAAAACCCTACGTTTGCGATGTGAATTATATGGACGCAAAAATAAAAGTATGGCGTTTCAAGATAATAAAATATTAATTTATGATCCATTCTGTCGAATTTTTTTTTTTAACATCTAACATATTCGAGAGATCAACGCAAGAATGCTCGATCAATTTTTATTACAAGCTCTAAGTGAATCCCTTGACTTTCGCTTCAATTAGTTTTACTTAAAAGTTAATTGTATGAAAAGTTATTTATTTATAAAACGTGTTTTCATAAAGTTTGATGTACTCATAACAGTTTATCCATGTGTTTAATAATTAAATCCCTAATCTTAGCCCTAAATTAATAATTATTAATTAATATCCGAGTCCTCTGCATTGTCTTGAGCACCATTAATAATATAAATATATTTATTTTAGCTAAACGACAAGCATGACATTCTAAATCACCCTGTTAACGAGGAATACTGTCTTTTAATGATTAAAAGTTTTGATATATGTGCAAGTAATGTCTCAACTTGAAGTTAATTTCTTAATTTTTATTTAATTAAGTATTTATATGATTTACCTATGCATGTGCACATCCCACATAACTAATATTTACTAATTAGTATATTATTATTATTATTATTATTATTAAAATAATTTTCTTATTCTCTTTGTACTTTTTTTGGTTAAGCGTGATCAATGATTCGATACGTCTCAACTCATATCGAGTTTCATTATTTAAAAATTCATTTATCTTCAAACTTTTTTCAATCATACATTCTCTTAATAAGATAATCTTACGCGTAAACTCAAAACTTTATTTTCTCAACTTTTTAGTCAAGCATTTTTTAGAAAAGCTATTACAAAGCTCATATTTTCAAAAAAAAAAAAAAAATGTTGGGGGCTCAAACAAGCCCTTAAATCAAGAATTATTACATGTACAACCATTTATCTAGAGAGGGAGTTATAACATAAATGAATTGACAAAACTAATAAGACGTGAATAATAAAATAACAAAAAATGAAATTTCATTTTTTTTTCCCATGTAGGAAAATAGTAGGACATGCTTCATATGCATAGAAATAATCAAAATTATCAAATAGAGCTAAAGCATGCATCCAAAGTAGGACCTAATTAAATAGTACATATGAAATATTATTGTATCGAAGTAATTATTTCTTTTCCATTCTTGACTCATTCGAATAGGCCTAGCTTTATGGGAATTTAAGATTCATTGAAATCTTTAATATGAAGGAGTGACAATATTTTATTTTGTTTTTGTTTTCCCTAGAAAACATTTGAAATAGAAGAATATATTTTTCTCATAATTAAATTAATATATTGATTTATTTGATTTTCAATATTATATTTTACTAATTGTTCTTCATTTGCTTATTAGAGATGGTCCATTAAATTATCATCCATAATTAGCCTAATCTTTGAAGCAACTAAATAATATCTAATAATTGAAATATAATAGGCAATGGTCTCATGATTTGATTCGATTTTTGATGAAAATCGGACCAAATTAGAGACCATTGAAAATTCTACAAACGGATTCCACATGCTACGATAAAATTGAATAAGACCATAAATAAACTAATTTTGGTTTGGTTCAGTCCGATTCATTCTATATAATGTAAGTCGTAAACAATTGTGTTAGTTTCCGAATTCCATGTATATTAGTTCATGTAAATTCATCTTTATCAAGTTAATGGTTGAATATATCTAGAGTTTACAAAAATAAATAAATCCAGAATCTTAATTTTTGTAGCTAGAATCTAATTTAAATGGTACTAGGAACTGTTCCCAGTTTTAAAAAATTAGAATTAGTTAAATTTTAGTTAGAACCGAACGGATCGACAAAATTAATCTAATTCTCGTCCCTTAAAATAGTTTGAAAAAAATTCGATCCCTAAAAAATTCATTGATTTATAAGCATAGAAAAAACTTGTAAATATATAGAACAATATATATTATTTTTAATTTATATAGCATGTCAAATCATTTTACGACTACTCCTTTCATTCCATAACTGGAGAAACATAATTGCTCGAATAAACTAGTCGATTTGAGTTTTTTAATGTTATGCTATAATGTTGTGTGATGATTACACTATGTCAATTAAATAAGTAGTAAAATGGATCAAAAGAATCCAAACTTTCGTCTCGCGAAAATTTCCTTATTCAAATATTGATTTAAATATCACTACCTCTTATTTGACAAAAATAAAATATCAATAAAAGTTTTATAGTAGAGTTGATTTAACTAAAGTAAAATAAAAGGAATTTATTAATTAAACGATCAAATATAATGATTAAAGAGTTGTCACTCACGATTTAACCATAATTATCACATTTAATCTTGCCTCTCAAATTCAATTCCTAAAGTTATACTAGGTCAAACTCACTAATTAAATCAATTTATCTTTTTTGAGTCCACATCAATCATATCTAATTGAGTCAATTCACTATATCTCTATGTGAATCCGATCAAGTATTAACTAAACGCATTGAATACTTTTGAATTCAATTAAAAACACAATAACAATTAAATTATATCTCTACCTTTTACCCATTTATCGAATTTGATCACATAGTCTAAATTTATAACTCATTTCACGATTTGTTACAATTCATAAGTCATGAAATTAGCGATAAAGTAATTTAAGCATTAAGAAAAAAAAGTATGCACATATCTTGGGAATTAATACTAATGGTTCAAAGCTAAGTTACGACGTCCTCCCTCGTCTTATCTTTCATTTGACTTACATTAGGTCTTTATATAGTGTACGAACTTCCTCGAAATTCGTGCCACTGTTAAATCGCAAGTTAACGACGGCAAAAATTTGAAAATACGGCCAACCGTAGTTGAAGTGCGATACCGTGGCTACCGAGCACCAATTTTCTAACTATGGTAGACCGTGATTTGCTGATTGGGTTGTGCTTTCTTATTTTTATATTTTGGTTACTACTTCAAGTTCTTTCTACGATTTTGATCATTTTTTGATCAAATATTCAATATTGATCCCTCAACTTCCAAAAGCATCTATGTTGGTCCTCTAACCTCTATATTCATCCAAAATTGATCCTCCTTAAGTTTTGAAAGTGTAAATCATTCCCCATACTTATAAATTGATTTTCAAGTGCCTCCAAAGTTCATGTTTTACCTATGATGACAAAATTTACACCAAATTAAGTAGAAATTCAGCTCAATTTGTAAATATCAATCAAATTCATGAGTACGGATGAGCACGTAAAGTACATTCGAATAAAATTAAACCACTTAAACATATAGCCAATTGAACGTTTTATGGCTTTTGAAAAACTAAATAAATTAATATACATTTACTCTAAAAAAAAACGAAGTCTAGCTTCAAACTATTTGCTATTGACTTGTTTTATTTTAAAGGTGAAGGTCTAATATCGGACATTATTGAAGCAAAAATAATGTTAAAATGTAATTTATTGTAACTTCAAGACCTGTATAATACTATATATCATACATGCACTATCTGTTTAGCCTGATGAAACAAAAGGAGAAAGTGCATTTACATGAATATAGTTTATGAATTTTATTACTTATACATAAAAAATGTATATAATGAATTAAATAATTTATCATAACTATTATTCTATTTTATCTTGCATTTCGATGACATACACAAAGAACAAGACGTTCATTTAAAAAATGAAATTACAACTATTATTCTATTTTAACTTGCATTTCGATGACATACACAAAGAACAAGACGTTCATTTTAAAAATGAAAACAAAAATAAAAATTCACTCAAAGTTCAAAAGCACCACTACATAGCAAAATAAACTAACACGTTTTCACCAATAGAAAATTATTTACTGACGACTTTTGTTGCTATCGCTTACAAAATCAGCAGTAGATGGGACATTTGCATGCAATCTCCAACACGCTTAATAACGAAATTTCCATTGGTGAAGTTTAGCTTCCAGCTCACGTTAAATTAAAATTCATTTTTTTCTCTCTACTTGTCAATCACACATTATTCAATAAAATAATATTACATATAAATCTAAAAAAAATTCTTCATTTTTAACCACACATTCTCCAAAAAAATTATTATTCCCTTCATTATAATTTGAAAAAATAAAGCCCCAAGTAAGGGCTTAATATTATTCACTCACGGGTTTTCCATCGGTGAAAGTACGTATTATCGATTATATATATAAAGCCCAACTCGTTAATTTAGTTATATTTCTTTCATGATATAGAAAATGAAATCTTATTTTCTATGCTTTCTTTTAAATACTGGCTTGACTGGTGAAAGTATACGAGAAATTTCAAAATAGAGTCCAAATATTCTTACATTACAAAAGCAAACAAACTTAAGATTACCAACCAAAACACAAACAGCCAATAAAAGTCGATAGAGAAATTATTAACATATGATTCGGGGAGGGATTTGTTTGTTTTCGTGAGCAAGCAGTGTACTAGAATGTCATGTTTTTGTTTTTGTAAGGCTGACAGACAGACAAGTGATAACTGATGATGAAACAGAGATTCATGTGATTAAAAAAGTTAACATTTTGGACATTTTGATCTTCATAATTTTTCTGTTCTGAATCCCAATGACTAGATGGTTCCTAATATACAAAAAACGTACACTCAATACTTTCTTGATACATCACATAAAAATAATAGACAGCTCACTCATTCTGCCAATTATTGGTTTTTGCAGTAAATGCTAGCAGCTATATATAATATAAGATCTGCAGCTGGCATGGCTTCATGATTAATTTAATCTCAAATGTCTCCTTAGGCTTATTCCTGCATGATATTAGATTAATGGGACTTGTCGGGGGACTATTTTTAGATTTCCTTAATTACCCATCTTCATTTTTTCATATTGCATTTGTATCCTCTTTTGGGGGTGTTACCATATTATTGATTATTCAGCCCATAATTTAATAAAACTATGTGGCATGGTTAATTAGAACACAAATGTTGTGTCCAAGCAAGATTGATTGGATTAGCCCACTTCTCTGTATGTCATATTCATTTATGAAGCTTTCTTGATTTGTGAAATGCTTTCTCCTGAGCATTCTTCTTTGGTCGAAAAGGCGTACTACAATGATAAGGAAACGTTTATCGACTTCTATATAAAGAAACGGGACGAACTAGAAAGAAGAATGACAATTGGGAACTAATCATGTTACCAAGAGAAAAATGTATGGTTGGCCAAATGGTTGCAAGACAAGTGCAGTGCACCCACTCTAATATTATAGGTCGATCAATTGATAACTACGGTCTAAAATTTTATAATGTTTAGTTGGATTCCATCCACCATCTTGCACGGCGTGTTATATAAATTCAATATCGTTTAAATAAGAAAATATGGGCTCAAATGTGAAGCACGAGTTGTATGGAATAAGCCAATAATTTATTACTTCAATTCCCTTATTATTTGTTGTCAAAATAAAAAATAAAAAAATCATACACTTGAAAGCAAATTATACTGAGGAGGCTATGAAGCTAAAGCCCATTTATTCTTTTTGGGTTAGCCCAATACTAAATCATTAGTACATTGGGATAGTGCTTTCCAAACTGTTGGACCTCAGTTATCCAGATTAATTATTTAGAGAGAATAATGAAATGGACCCTGCTAATTTTCTCTTATTTAGATGTTGCTATGTAATAGTCCAATTATCAATAGGCCGGCTCTCATCAAGCTAACTAGTTTATATATATAAATCTTTCTCTCGCTACGCCCTTTAGGCAAGTGAAGTTCCTCGTGTAATCATTTTTCGGAAGTTCTTCCATCCCTCCCTCAACCATATCGACTGAGGAATCCATTCTTGTGTGTGCTAATCGAGGCGAAGGACATTCTTTGAGCTTCATCTTGGTAAAGAATGATTCAATTCAAGGACTGACTTCAATAGTAACATAAATGGTACATATTTAGGTTCGTAGCTCAAGATTGTGGTCTGACGAAAAAATGAAAGTAATCCATTTCGAGTGGTACGTGAATTGCTTGCATTAATCATTAGAGTATAATGACCTTGAATTTTCATAGGAATTTAATACATATTTTTTAAGTTTCAAAAAATCATAAAGACCCTTAGTCAATAATTCTTTAGTCGTGGACAGAATGCTCATGGGTTGGATTTGAGCTAGGATGAATTTTTGTTGGAATTAATTTATTTTTAAGTTTTCACAATGATTGAGCATTTTTTAGAGAGTTCAAAATAAGGAATATCATTGTACTCTCGCTGCTTAGCTAGGGGTGGCAGGCTCGGTCCATTGCCCCACGAGCTCAGTCGTGCTCGTCAAGAGCTGAGCTCGTGGCTCGTTACTTGCGGGTCTAGCTTGGCTCGGCCCGTGAGCTTGTGGCTCATGGGCCGAATCGAGTTTTGACTCGCGAGTTCATCATTTTTATTTTTAAGACAAACCTTTAAAAAAAATTTCGATTTGGACGATCCCACGAGCCGCTCGTCATAAAACGAGCCGAGCTCGTGGCTCGTTTTGACGAGCAGACGAGCCTCTTGGCTCGGTTGCCACCCCTATGCTCAGCTCACTTCGAAAGTGGGTCATGAATCAAGACGTGCTAAAAAAATTCGGCACACAGGACAAACTTGTTAACCATTCGAGTTGTCTCACTATACGATCCATCTTGCAGCCTACTCGTGGAGCAATTCGAATTTAGTGTAAATTATATGAATGGATGAGTAGACCCTATAACTACTAATACCCATCAATAACATAAATCCTTCCAAACCATAGAACGTCACTTTAGGAAAGGTCACCATGGATTTCGGCTAAGCTGCGACCTTCCAACTGATTTCTGGTAATCTGATCACAAGATCTCAACAAATAAATACCGTTTAAATTTGATCGTCGATTTCAAGAACCGGTGGCTCTTTAGGAGGTTCCTTATATATATTAACTTGATTGTATAACATTTCTCCAATTTTTCCAAATACTAAAATTTAAGTACGACAAAGGAAATATTTAGGAGGTGTTCTATAATTCGAAACGAGTACCAAACACCGTCTAATGTTAATATTCATTCCGTCCGATTTATATAGGTTGACTTTTCTTATTTTTTTGTCTCACTTATATAGTCATGTTTCTTTATTTGAGATATTTTGTTTTGATCGTTTATTAATATATCATTATTTAATTTATCTAATTATAACCATTTTTTCCCCTTAATATTGAAATTGTACGAATATAAAGATACATACTTCTTGAAATAATTCAAATACATCACACATTTTATATATTTACTACTTCTAACAATAATTTACTACTAATTGTTGATATTCGAGTTAAAGAACCTATCTTATGAATTTTTATTTTTGTTTTATTCTGTTGAGATATTTTATGTGGTATTTAGTTTGAATTAATCAAAAAGGAAAATAAAGATGGTTAGTAGATGATCTAAGACTTTTTTGGTATTTAGTTCCAAAGAATGAAGGTTTTTTTGTTCTTCTAAATATCAAATTATTGTGCGATCTAAGACTTTTGGAATAAACTTATATTTCAAATATTCTTTTTGTCACAAACAATTTGTCATCTCAATAACGTTTGCTAGAAAAAAAAAAGACGTATCTTCACTTCTTGAGACTATTATAGGTGGTGTGAATTTTATTTTTCCATTATAAGACGAGAGATTAGGCCCTTGTTTCATCTTGATTTTTTCAAAGTTATTTTTTCTCAAACTCATTTTCATTCACATATTCTTTCAATAAATTTTTTTTGCCCTTGAACCTATAACTTTTTTCTACTTTATAAACACAAATTATCAAAAAAAAAAAAATCACTTCTCAAAAAATCAAAATCAAATGAGGACTAAGTCAATATCTACTTCCGCGTCTTGTAGAATATAGGCCCTTCCGGCCATTAGGGGCGTAATTGACCAAACGAGAAAAAAGAAAAATGGAAAAAATAAATAATGAATTTGCACAAGTCATTTTCAAATCTTGAATCAATCCAATCTAGTCACCATAGTAAACTTCATAGCGTGGGGGACTCGTCTTGGCATAAATGCCGTGGATGAAACATACTCTATTTATTCAAGGAAGTACGAAAAAATCGAGCCAAATTGATATCCACTCTTTCACGCTACAATCATTTGAAAAATGGATAGATCGGAATAACAAGAAAAGAGAGCGCCTTTGTGAACTTTTTGAAAAGTTTTTAAGGATAAAATTCACCCGCATTTCGAACCTTTGAAAGTTGAGAGGACGAGGTTCCGAAATTTTAATTTTTAGCACCCGGAGTTTCAAACCTTTCAAATGTCTGCGCTTGAAATCCTTGTGTGATAGAAACAATTAATTTGATCATTAAAAAGTCAATTTTTTAATGATAATTGGGTGCTTAGATTGTTAAAAGACAAAATGGTTTGCTAAAATCGATACGATAAGAACTGAAAATATATATCAACAAATAGAGATGACCTCGATCGAGAAAATAATTAATAGAAACATGACTTAGGTAGTAAGAATATGTATGGCAAATGCCTAAAAGAAGCTCATATTCTTAACAATGTCGTGATGCAGTTGATTATTGAAGATAGAGGATTATATGAAATTGACACTTTTTTGTAGTAATTAAGGATTTATTTTTAATTTTCTGTTTCCTCTCGGTATCTTGAAAGCGAGATTGTTGATAGTTGTATTGATATCTCTAAATTTTTCATGTGACTCTTAGAAAAATAAAAAACAATATATTGATTATTATTTTTTTCGAAATCTATTAATTCAATAAGACAAGTTAACTTAGTAGTAATTTCCCATATTGAGAAGCAAAAGGTTGGAAAAAAAATATATAAACAATTAAATTATTATCGACGTTTGTCACGCATAACATTCAATTTTTCAAGTATTTCCTTCTAATCTTCACAAAAAAGTAAAAATAACCCATTATATGTAATATACCTTGGTTAGCCTATACCTAATATTGGGGTCAAGATGCCAAACTAGGGTACTCAAAATTCGATTATGGTTATATGGATGGATAGTTGTGAGGCCATAATTTAAACTAATCTTTATTGTCGAAATCTTTTGTTCTAACTAAGTCTTTTCTAAAATAATAATTGGATCTAATACTCAAACATAATAGTTCCTCGATACTTCTTGATATTAAGTATCTTTAAAAAAGTATCTATTGAAAGCTTTTAAGAGGTGGCAATCATCGGTGTAGATATCCCTAGGGCTGTCCAAGCTCATTTATTTTTTATATGTGAAAATATCTATGAATTTTTTTCTTCCATATAGCCAATTGTGAATAAATAAATAAATTGTCTTACCTTGACTCGGCCTAGGTTGGCAATACTAAGCACAGATATGCAACTACGAAAAATAATAATTTCAGTATTGATATTTTTATAGATGGTATATAAATTTCAATGTTTCCATAATAATTCAAGAAATTATGTCACTATCTAACTTTGGGCCCTTTTGGATCTTCCTAGTCATTGGATTCCTCCATTAAAAGTTGAATAGAACAAATCCCTCCCATGTGAAAGTTGAACGGTGGACAAAGAAATGTTGGCCAAAAAACACGTGAAAAACGAAAAAATAACAACAACAATAATAATAATGATTTAGCTGAAAGTCATTTTAGTCTTAATTCAATCAAATCTCACTATCAGAAACTCCAAGGCGTGGGCGACTTGTCTTGGCGTGAAAATGTAGTGGATGAAACAACTAATCTCTTCGTATAGTCAACTAAAGATGGAAACAGAGATATTAGGAAAAAAAAAAAAAAGAGAGAAATGACTTGTCTTGGCGTGAAAATGTAGTGGATGAAACAACTAATCTCTTCGTATAGTCAACTAAAGATGGAAACAGAGATATTAGGAAAAAAAAAAAAAAAGAGAGAAAGAGAGACCGACCTCGCCGGGTATTCAATGAAAGAGAGAAAAAATTGAGCTAAAACCATTATCCATACTTTTTTTTCGTGCATAAATTCCACGATCAACTGAGATAGATCCCTAAAATAATCATTCAAAAAGAGAGTAAATTAAAACTAGAAAGATAGAAGTGACGAGAAAACGTGACGTATATGTAGGGGCCGGAGCCAAAAAGTGTTAAAAATAAATTTCAAGGGGGTATATATGTAATAAAAAAATTCCACAGAGAAAACTTTTTTCACCAAAAAAAAAATGTAAAATTTCTTCATTATTTTAGGCAAATTATTATTAAGGAACAAAATCTCACATCGATTAAAGATGAAAACATGAATTAATTTATAAAGATTTGAATTATTTTTCTTAATAAGATTGACCTTTTAAAGTAGAACACACTATCTCGCCCCTGAGCAGGTGCATAGTTTTATTTTATTTTTATTTTTGAAAGTCCATCGGTGCTCTGATAGAATTTGAAGGATTCTTTCAAAAATTTAAAGGAAAAGTTGGCATTATCTCCTAACTCGAACTATGCCATTTACACATTCTCACCCGGCTTTAGAAGAGTAAAATTTGTACAATTTAAGTCTTCGCTCCTGAAATATTGCATGTAGGGCAAAGCTTTACGAAATTTACTTATAAGTAACTATTTTAATCAAAATAAGTATATTAATAATTATGAAATTAACATTCCATTACTATTAAAATAAATAATTTTTTTATTGGTAAAAAACATATATAATATGTTTGGTAACATATGTTTACTGAAAAGTAAATTTAAATTAATTTTAAACTTAATCAAACCTCTGTCCAAATATGTAACTTTTTCATTAGCAATTGCCAATATTGCGAAACAAAAGGCTGGAAAAAATAATCTGTTTGTAGATTTTTTCCGAAGCGAGGCTAAAATATTTCATTTCTGAAAACTAAAAATAATAATAATAATAATAATAGAATCTAAAAGGGAAATTTACAAAATGCATCTTGTATATAGAATATAATTACTCTTTACATACTCTATTTACAAATTTATATTTTGCATAATGATTATAAAAAAAAAAAATCATTTGCTGAATTTTTTTAATAAAATGTCATTATAAATGACTAAACAGAAAAACACTTTAATTGAAATAACAAATTACACCATATATTACATTATATACCGTTTTACATATAAGTCTAATTATTGATTTTTCATTTAATAATTTTTAGAGGACTTTTTATAACATTTAGTAAGTTTATTTCTTCTTCTCCTAAACTCTATCATCAAATCAATTAAATTTATTTTAGTAAGTTAATAAAATATAATTTTTTTAAAAAAAATACTTCATTTGACTCTTTCAACTTTTTAAAAACGAATAAAAATTCTTAATTTTTATATTATAATTAGTTTTCAACAAAGGATAATTAAAAACTATCAATTAAAACAAATTTTATTAATTTTTATTTGATTTAGAAAAAAACAATCAATTAAAACTCTCAAATCCTGCAATTACAGATTAAGAAAACAGTAAGGTAACAATATTTTATTTCTTTTATTTCTACAATTAAATTTTATTTGTTTTGAAAAATCATACATAAAATAATTAAATCGTGTACAATTTTTTATTCCAACTGCATATCAATCCGTCCCAAATCTGAATAAAAGGTGAGATTTTACAACCTTAATTTGTGCTATTAAAACATTAACAAAACCGCTTTTTCAAGTTTACCTTTTCAAATTTTCCTAATTTTCAAACTGGAATAATAAAAAATAAAGGTGTTACATAAAAAAAATTTAAAATATATTGAATAATTTTATTTTTCTCAAATTTGACTTTTATATAATTTTCCATAATTTTACAAATCGCAAAAATAAAAATATCCAATTTTTGAGGGAAAAAATTCATGGAGCTGTGCGGTTCGCGAGTTACTCACCTCATCGCAAATAGATAAGACAGAGGGGTCAAATGAGCTCGAAAATTGGTCAGGGAACGGCAAATACTTGGCTTACCTGCTCATCTCAACCAATTGTCAACCCTACTCAAACCCAAAAATAGGAATAAACAAACAAATAAATAAATCACACCTACCTTAAGCCTCCATTTTAACGGTTTAATTTATAAATAAAAAAGAAATTAGTGATGAATAAATATATTGGAATTGAAACAAATCTAAATGTACATTCTTGTTGGCATTAAGAATGACATTCCCTCCTATGTGTTAAAATTTGGCAAGTGATTTGAAAGGATATTGTAAAAATTAATGGCTATAATAGATATCATGTCAAATGACGTCAAACATAATGTAAAAGTTAGCTCCTGTTTGGCCCTCATTATCCCAAAATTTATTATTCTCTCTTATTTTCAACCACACAATTTCATAAAATGATATTACACGTAAATAAAAAAAATTTATTTCTCTTCAATTACACATTTTTCAAAAAAAATATTATAACAAAAATTATAATTTAAAATAATAGAAGCCAAACGGGGGTTTAATGTACATGCAGCATGTTTGTTATAATTGTTTACGCGATTGAAAAAGTTGATTAATTATTTATAATGTTGATCAAATGGAGGATAAAATGTTAGTCATGGACCCATTGAAGCAAGTTGTGACATCTACCTGAATTGCTTTGGTCTATTTAAAGTTGTCTTCTTGAAGATGCGAATGACATCACCCATGAAGTCTACATTGCCGTGCGGTACACGAGAAAAAAGTTAGGAGACAATCCCTATTTCTTTCATTCATTAATTCTCCCAACCAATAGTCTCCCATTTTTTTTTTTCATTCGGTAATCATAAAATTAAATAATCCCATTTGATACCCCAATATATTATACTTTATTTCATTTTCATCCACTTATTATTATTATTATTTATCTTGTCCCCCCCTAGACTCAACCACCCATAAAACTAACCATTTATTCTCCTTTCATTTCATCACAAAGTAAACTCTCTTCCATTCTGTCTTATTTTCTGATCATAATCAAGAAAATATGTCTTCAATCTTGAACTCTCAAGGCATGGTTTTGGCTACAGCCATGGCTGTTTCTGGCACTTTCATTCTTCTAGCTCTTCGACTCCAAAAATCTCCCTCGAATTCCGAGTTTTCCATCGACCCAATTTCAGATTCTCCTCGATCTTGCCTCTCGACAGGTATGCACACACTTTTTTTTTGTTTTTTTTTACGCAGTATTAGAAAAGACTCGACAGTAGTTTGATGCATGCATATATTCATGTTATATGCCTTGCATGTGCAGAAGGGAAGAAGAAGAAGGAGAAAAAGAAGAAGAGGGTTCATTTTGCAGAAGATGTGGTGGACCCTACTGGGAATGGTGACGAATACAGAAGATTACACAGCAATAATTGTGCCAAAGTTAATTTGGATTCAAGTTCTAACACAAGTGGGAAACTTCAAGAAATGCCAGCAAATAGAGTGGCACTTTACAATGGAATTCTTAAAGAACGAGTGCTTCAAAGGGTGGCCTACTCGTATTGATTCTTGTATTTGAATTTTCTACATTTTGTAAACTTTTGAGTTCCTCATTTTTTTTTTTATTTTGTATAAATTGTGGTTTCTTTCATTTTCTCTATGCATATTTTACGTGCAAGAAAAAGAAAATTGGGGTTCATATTCTAGACTAATGCAGATGAGCATGTGTAAAATAATAGGATTTAAAAAAAAAAAAAATTAGGTACACCTATTCTTAGTATAGAAAAATCAAAATTTTAAGTATTTTTCTTTGTTTCTACTCCCTCGTTTCCTCCATTCGTTGAAGTCCCAATAGTGTGAAAGCCTATCAAACGAGTCAACCATCCCTATAGTGTGAAAGCATATCAAACGAGTCAATCATACTAATGGGATATAAAGTACTTAGTAGGTCCCATGTTTAGTTATGAGTTAATGAATTATTTATTTTAGTTATTTGCTCAAGTCAATAACTAAATTCTATGAACCTAGCACGAGTCCGCTTCCGTGCACGCATTGCAAAAGTCACATTAGACACTGTTAAGCGTACTTTGCATCTTATGTAACTTGACAATGAGTTGGCTACGATCTTAGATTTATCGATATCAATGGTATGAATATTTCTCTGAACAGGAACATTGTACAAATTCTCGAGGCTTAAAGAAAAAATTTGTCCCAAGCTTTCTTATTTTCGTCAACCTTTTAGGTAAGCGTGAAACTTATCCCCATATTTCTTTCATAAAGAGAACGAAGCGAAATTTCCATTTAACTTGCATTAAAAAATGTTGTTATAGTAACCTTTCTTTGATATCATATGATATTTAATGACCCAAGTTTGGCTCTTCTGGGTTGAAAAGAACTTGTAAAATGAACGTACATCATAACCCATGTGTGCACAAATAATTTTTCTACTTTACAACAAATTGATAATCGTCAATAATTGAGATGCTCCTGGTTGATTTAAATATATCGTAATAAAGTGAATTAGGCTCGACACTATTTAGAATATGGGCGCATATGGCAAAATTGTCAGCTATCCTAAAAATTTCATTCACTTCAACGTACTATAAGACTGTTACAATTTTGAAAAACAAATTTTAAAAAATAAAATGCATCATTGATCCTCAACATATTGTCATATAGCAAGTTGATCCTTAACCTTTTATTATACTTTTACAATGAATAATGCAATTTACCACTTGTTTATCATCAGTCTACGTGATAGTAGAGTCAGTGTCACCATGTCCAGTGAAAAAATACATTCTAAAATGTAACCCTAACTATCACATAGACGGGTAATAGACACTAACGTTGATAAATATCGGCTCTTTAATTCCACACTATCAAATGAATAAAAATGCATCCAAATTTCTTTGGATAATATGGTTATGTCGAATAGAGTAGTGATGAATATCGATAATAATAAATAATATTACTTTTTCACAATTACTTTTTATTAACATCAAACTGTACAAATACTTGTTAAATCATCATGTGGACATGTAAGAGCAATGAGACGATTCCTCTAGTAAGAAATAATTTACAAATAAATAGAAAGTGGTTATGAATAAAAAGTGTGATACTTGTGGATCATCTGAAATGCGTGATTAAAAATGAAATTTGACAATTTGTAAATTAGCGAAAGGGAGGTTTAATAGACATTTGGCTAGTTTCTTGTTGAAGCTGGTTGAACAACTATTAAGAAAGTTGAAGATCAACTTACTACTTCTACAATAAATTAGGAGCCATTAATGCAATTTTTCAATTGAAAATTAAAGTACATGATGACCTATATATAAATGTATTTTTCTTTTGTAATTTACAATTGACGTAATTCTTTTATATTTTACTCCAAAATAAATTGTGACCACTAAATTAAAACCAATGAGTAGTTGAAAAGTGGAATGAAGTAACTGGACCAAACGTAGCGTGGCCAGCGTGGGCAACTGATCGCAAGCCAATGAAGGGATGGGTTGTTATTTTAATTTTTTATAGTAAAATTACTTTTAAATATTATTTTATTTCGAACATCTTAAAATATCTTAAATTTTTAAGTCCACAAAGTTACTTATTTTAAAACGTAATCATTTATTTCATACTTGGGCAAATAGAACGCTATAAACTTAGGAAAATCTTTAAGATTAGCAAAACTTGTTCTTTAAATTCGAATGGTTACTCACGAAATTTGTTGACACTTGCAGCTTTTAAACGGCTCGAGCCAATGTCGTGAGTATATTGTCGTCCAAACCTCTAAAAAAAAGACTTCAATCAATGAGCTTGGCTACCTTAAATAGTGACTAACTCAAATTTTGTTTATGAGTTTGAGGGTCCCTTTGATATGATTTTTATTTTCTATAAAAGAGTTTTTAGAGAAAATTATCTTTATTTTTGTTTGAAAATCAATTTTCAAAAGAGTTTTCGATTTCGAAAATACTTTACCACACTTTAAATGCTCATCAAATTAGAAGAAGTAATTGCTTTTGCTTTTACTTTTTATAGAAGAGCTTTTGAATGAAACTATTTTTTAGTTTTATTTGAAATCAAATTTTAAAAGAGTTTTCTATTCTGAAAATATTTATAGAAGAAGTCGCACTGGATTAACTTCTTTTAATTAAAAGAAATACTCTCATAAAATTAGTTAAACAAGTTTAAAAATAGCTTTTGTGTCTCAAAAATTTCTTTCGACGTTTTAAAAATCATGCCAAATGGATCCTAAATTAAGTGGTAGAGTCTTTACATCATCTTAGTTCTTAATAAGGATCTAGGTCTGTTTTCTTCCCTACTAATATTTCTCGATAAATCATACACACATGATACATTGGAAAAATAGGAATAAATAAATAACTTGAAACCCTATCAAACGAGTCAATCATACTAATGGGATATATAGTACTTAGTAGGTCCCATGTTTAGTTATGAGTTAATAAATTATTTATTTTAGTTATATGCTCAAGTTAATAACTAAATTCTATGAGACTAACACGAGTCCGTTTCCGTGCACGCATTGCAAAAGTCACATTAGACACAGTTAAGCGTACTTCACATCTTATATAAAGTGACAATGAGTTGGCTACAATCTTAAATTTGTCGATATCAATGGTATTAATATTTTTCTGGAAAGGAACACGTGTACAAATTCTCGAGACTTAAAGAAAAAATTATCCCAAGCTTTCTTATTTTCATCAACCTTTCACAAGTTCTTAGGTAAGTGTAAAACTTATCCCCTTATTTCTTTCATGAAGAGAACAAAACGAAATTTCCATTTAACTTGCATAAAAAAAAGTTATTATAGTAACCATTCTTTGATATCATATGATATTTAATGACTCAAATTTGGCTCTTCAGGGTGGTCGAAAAGAACTTGTAAAATGAACGTACATCATAACCCATGTGTGCACGAATATTTTTTCTACTTTACATGAAATTAATAATAGTCAATAATTGAGATGCTCCTTGTTGAATTAAATATATCGTATTAAAGTGAATTAGACTCGACATTATATACGAATATGGGCACGTAAGGCAAAATTATCGGTTATCCTAAAAATTTCATTCACTTTAATGTACTATAAGACTTTTAAATTTTAAAAACAAAAAGGAAAAATTGCATCATTGATCGTCGACTTATTGTCAGATAGCAAGTTGATCCTTAACCTTCTATTAACTTTTACAATGAATAATGCAGTTTGCCACATGTTATCACCGATCTACATGATAGCAGGGTCAGTGTCACCTTGTCTAGCGAAAAAAATGTATTCTTAAATGTAGCCCCAACAATCACATAAATGGGTGATAAACACCAACGTCGATAAATACCATTACTCTTTAGTGCCATAATATCCAATAAATTTTTGGATAATGAGGTTATGTCAAATAGACTGGTGATGAATATCAATGATAATAAATAACATTACTCTTTCACAATTAGTTTTATTAACATGAAATTGTACAAATACTTGTTAAATCATCATGTGGACTTGTAAGAGCAATGTGATGATTCTTCCGTTTAGAAAATAATTTATAAACTGTTTAATTTTTAAATAAATAGAATGTAGTTATGAATAAACGGATAGTACTTATAAATTCTCTAAAATACATTGTTAAAGATGAAGTTTGACAATTTATAAATTTGTATAACGGAGGCTTAACAGACATTTGGCTGCTTTATTGTTGAAAGCTGGCTGTACAAATATTAAGAAAAGTTGAAGATCAACTTACTACTTCTACAATAAATAAGGATCCATTCATGCAAATTTTCAATTGAAAATAAAAGTACGTGACTTAATTCTTTTATATTTTACTCCAAAATAAATTGTGACCACTAAATTAAAACCAATGAGTAGTTGAAAAGTGGAACGAAGTAACTGGACCAAACATAGCGTGGCCAGCGTGGGCAACTGATCGCAAGCCAATGGAGGGATGGGTTTGTTATTTTAATTTTTTTTTTATAGTAAAGTTACTTTTAAATATTATTTTATTTAGAACATCTTAAAATATCTTAAATTTTTAAGTCCACAAAGTTACTTATTTTAAAAAATTAATTATTTATTTCGTACTTGGGCAAATAGAACCCTATTAATGGCTTTCTACTTCGAAAATACTTTATACCACACTTTAAATGCTCTTCAAACTACAAGAAACGCTTGCTTTTGTTTTTACTTTTTATAGAAGAGCTTTTGAATGAAAATATTTTTATTTTTATTTAAAATCAATTTTTAAAAGGGTTTTCTATTCTGAAAATGCTTTTAGAAGAAGTCAGATTGGATCAATTTCTTCTAACTAAAACGAGTCTAAAAATAGCTTAAGGGCCTCAAAATTTTCTTTTGACGTTTCAAAAATCATGCCAAATGAATCCTAAAAGAATTGGTAGAGTCTTTACATCATCTTAGTTCTTAATAAGTATCTAGGTTCGATTTCGTCACTACTAATATTTCCCAATAAATAATACACACATTGGAAGTGCAACGTGACACGTTCATCCTAGTAGGTTTTAAATAAATTTTAATAATCAATAAAGATGCATGACACATACGAATCCAATGTTTTAAAATCCATGTTCATGACTTCACCAACTTCTAAACTATGTTTAATAAAAACTGTAATTTTAATAAATAATTAATTATAAGTGGTATTTCGACTCACTTAATTAAAAACAAATATGGGCAGGGGGTCTATTTTATAGCTTCTAAAAGGTTCATCAGATAATATTGAAAAATATTCGAAAAAAAATGAAATTTTGTTTAATATTGCAATCATAAGAATTAATTAGCATAGTTATCATGCCCGACTTGGTCTTCTATTCGAAAAAATTATCGAGTCAATATTTCAATAGATGGATCATTGCTAGACCTTAATTTTAATTAGAAAATATTTTTTAAAACAAAAGATAGCAATTTTACTAAATTGTCATAATGGTTATGGTTGTAATATTCCCTATTGGATGCCCAAGTTCGAATTTTTGGCATCGCATCACTCATTCGGTTCGAATGGTTATGGAGTGATCTAAATATTCTTGATCGGTTCATTTGTTTAATGGAACAACTTGGATAGACAACCATCTGGTTCGTCGATTTTTGGGCCGGATCGACCAATTTGATTTTAACAACTGTGCTAATTACTAATTAGTGTAAAAGTAGAATAATATACAAAGAAAAAGCATTGAAAAAGTTCTCACTGCAGCGTCAACTTTTGCCTTGTGCTTTACGGACACTTCACCATTTTTAATATCCAAAGTGACGGAAGCGTGGCTTTCTTTGAAGTGTAGCCTAAGCAATCGAAAATTGACACTTTTTTGTCAAATTGTAATTCTCTTTATGCTCACAAATAGAAATAGCTTATCTTAAAGAATTTGATTAGCAACTCTAGATGGTTTGATTGGATGGTAGGATTTGAATTTTGATTGTGTAACGTAGAATAAGTAAAAGTGAATAATTTCAAGATAAGTATTAACTTTTCTTGCCAATAATTGTGTTAATTATTAATCAATGGGCATGACGTCTATTTATGTGATTATTTTTATTATTATTTGTTGTCAAAATGTGTGTGTGTTTTTTTTATAACCATATGGGTATGACGTCTAGCTATAGATTTAAAAAATAAATAATTTAAAAAAATAAATAATTTTCCCTCCAATCATCTTTTAACACCACATCAATTGTCAACAATGATGTACATTTGGAGTGTACATCTAGCATCATTCACAAAAATCAATTTCATAGCTGATTTTCAACTATATTTTATTGGTGATTTTGAAGAAATCAATAATTGTGGGGAGATTCACGTGATATTAATGACAACAATATCGTCATTTTCATTGGTGCATCTACTATCATTATCACAAATGCACCTCCTTTAGAGATTTACCGAAGGTGATGTTGTTGGCAATTACTGACGGAACTTCAGTCGGTGAACGATAACTAAAAAGTTTGTATCATTGACGAATTTAATTATTTCCCATTTTTAATGAGTTAGTAACGAAAATATTGCATTAGTATCATATTTTTAATACTATATTATTAGTTGAAATATTTGTAGAGACGTGCTTTTTAAAAATGGTACTTATAAATATATCATAAGCAGAGTCAAACATTCTCTTCGTCAAATTGTTGATGCAAAATCTGATGTCGTTTGATTAATAATCACATCAATAGCAATTTATAAGGTGACATATTAAAACTATTCTTGGTGGCGGAATCGGTACCCAGCGAGGGAGAGCGGTCGTCCGTGCTGGCTTTGTTGAAGTTTACAATCAGCATCGGGCACCGGGTGGAAGTTTATAGTGGCCGTTGGGTGGAAGAAGTGGAAGGAAGAAGATGAAACATAGGTTTAGCTGTATGGACTTTAGGCATTTTTAAGTTTTGGGCGTCTAGTTTTTTAAATAAACTCAGGCCCAATTATCAAATCCATTACCATTCACCAACCAGACACCAATTAATCGAACATTCCAAATCAATTCAATTTCCAAACTTGGTTCCTTCGTCATGCGCCGCCATGCCGCCCTACAAACTCACGCTGACTATTATTGCCGCCGATGAGCCCCGACATTAACCTCTCCATCTCTATTTTTGACCCCAACAAATTGGAATAAAGGAATGTGCTTCTCTTCTCTTTATAATCGTTGAGTTTTATTGGTTAATTACATTTAAATTCAAATGCTTGATAACGGTTTTGTATTTGAAACACAAGAAAGCAAAATATTCGAGTTCTTTGGTTTTATGTGCAATTCACTTTAGGAATTTCATCACTCTCAGTTGTAAGTTGTGCCGCCTCTCTATTTTTTAAAAAAAAATTAATTTTTTTTTATATGTCATGACTTACGAGTTATTGGGACTATAAGAGAAGTAGAAGAGTGATGTGTGGAGGTTATATAATTGTTGGATTAAATGTATAAGATATGAAATGTGGTATGAGATTATGTCAAGTAGAAATTCAGTAAGGTGTAAAGATATGTGTACGTGTCGAGAGATTGAAAATTTAATTATAAACACCTTCAACATCAATTTCCTTTATCAACCCCTTATTTTCGGATACAATTCTTATTGGTTGCCCAACATTAATTCGGCAAATAATATTTTTTTTTCTTTTAAAATCTGATTTTCCAAAGATTGAAAATTATGGATTACTCAAAAAATCACACAAAAATATGGTAGATACCATTTCCCCCCTGTTTTTCCTTTTCTTTTTTTCCTCTGAATTATTTTTTACATTAGTTTTTGTTAATTGTTTTTCGAATTATTTTCTTTTTGGAATCTATTTGCACTTTTTAAAAGCTTGGGAATCTTGAAGTAATAATTTCTTTTTATTTATTTTAAAAGGAGGACAAATTTGTCACGTTATATCCAAAAGGATGAACGACGTCAAATTCTAAAGGTTGGGAATGACTTATGCCAAAAAATAAATGTAAGGGTAATTCCGCTACTTTCGTAAAAGGTGAGGATACCAATTTTCTTTTCTAAAATTGATGATAAATATATTTAGCCCACTCAAAAGTTCACATTTAGCTCAGAATTCGTATAGTCAGGTTTTGAACTTGATGAAATTAGGCCTCCAAGGTTTTTAAGATGAAAAATTGAAAATTAATTTCTTTAAGTTTCACTTATACATATCTAAAATTACAATGATTGTAGTACATCTCCTAACAAGGTATTTTAGTGTGCAGGTGACGCCTACGTGTATAAGAGGTGGCCGAGATTCTGTTGATCACACGTTTGTGCAGATATTGAGGTCAATTTTTATTATAGTTATCTGAGAAGTTATAAGGATTCGTATTTTTCAACGAAATGTTAAAAAAATAGGAATTTCAATTTTTACCCCCTAATTTTAGTATAATTTTGTAATATTCTCATTTAATTTTGGATGACATCGTGACAGTAAAAATTTTAGGGAAGAATTTTATATCTAAGAGATTAAGTTTGACCCATTTAAAAATTAAGAAATAAAGTTTATTATTTCAAAAATCAGATATTAATTAAATTTTATTTTATGAAATAATTAATTAAATATATTAAGTTCACAATAGCATAAATTTTATGGTCACGATTATATATTAATATCAATTATAAACGTCACAATTACAAATTTTATGGGTCATTGGTCATATATCACAAATTTTATAGGTCAATTTATTTCATGATCACAAATTATCAAATTATTGATCACAAAATATTTTTAGATTACACATTATCAAATTAATAGTCACATTTTAACAAATTTTTAGGTCACAAATTTTTAGTTACAAATTATATTTTTCATTAGTTATATATTATTTATTGGTTACACGTTAACCAATTTATTGGTCACAATAAATCAAATAATCGATTACAAACACCCCACCCACTCAATCCCACCCACAATTGCCGCACCACCGCCATGACCACCACCAACTTACCCACCATCTCACCAGCGCTGCCAACTTCACCACAACCTTACCACCCAACCAACATCACAACCACTACCACCCTAACACCACAACAAATCTAATCTAAAATTACGGATCAAATATCATTAGCCACAGTACCCACCGTTGCAACATACATTTGTTTCTTCTCATCTCCGATTTCTGCTGTTAAAAATACCACCATGCTGCACTTCCCCATTTATTCGTCAACCTACACCCATAGCAAACTGTTGCAACAACCATTGCCAAAAAGCTTTGACGTCGCCACTCCAACGACCACCTACCTTTGCAACAAGGGCAAAGCCAGAGAATGATGTTAGGATGAACTGAAATTTAAAAAATTTCGAATAAACTCACGTCACAAAAAATGGAGTTTCGGAGGCTATTCTCGTGACATTCACGATAAAAAGTACACGGACTCAATGAAATAAAAAAAAAAAAAAAAATTAGATGTCTCACATTAAGATATTCCATTAAATCTTTGTATTTTTTTTACTAAATAGAAAATCGATGCTTGCCTTAAAAAATATAAATCGACCGAATCATGATAGAAATAAGCAAAAATACATATCCACCAATAAAAATTTAAAAATTACTTAACGAGTACTCTTCTAGTAATTTTGACGACCAATTTTTCTAAACAACTGAAAACTTGATTGAAACATTCAGTCGATAATATATCACTATTATCCATATGTTATTATCTTGAAATATTATTTGGTGTGTTTATTGAACTTTTATATCAACACATGTCAAAGTGAGTGAATGATCTCAATCAAAGTGAGAAAAATCAACTAAGAATTTTGAGGGTCAAAGAAATTTAATTTAATTTCTTTTGCTCGATTTCAAGAATCTACTTATGTATAGATTACTTTATAAATAAATAAGTTTTAACAAATATTCTTTTTTATTGCAATATCGAATTTAGAGTAAATTTTTTTTTGATCATTATATCTTTTTTATGGTCAAAATAAGTAATTTTTTTTAAAGTATGAATTAGTAATATATGAAAACATACGTAGAAATAAAAATAATAATTGCTTTCAAATTTAGCAAAATATATAGTGTCTCTAACTATTAAAATAAGTAATTTACTTCTAGATCTAACCAATACAAATTATCTATAATAAATTTAATTAATAATTATAAGTAAATTTAGTCAAACATGCATTAAATAGAATATCTAATTTAACAATAAAATATTCAAGTTTTTAAAAATAAAAAATAATAATTACTTTTAAATCTAGCAAAATATATAGTGTCTCTAACTATTAAAATAAGTAATTTACTCATAAATCTAATCAATACAAATTATCTATAATAAGATTTAATTAATAATTATAAGTAAATTTAGTCAAACATGCATTAAATAGAATATCTAATTTAACAATAAAATATTCAAGTTTCATGAATGTCGTGAAAATAGAAATTAATAATTGTAGCGTCTTTAATACAATTTAAATAATTGAACATTGAACTTGGGTTGAGATTCAAACTACAGTTAGACTAATGCTAAATATTTGGGCCAAAATTCTACAATTTTTTCTTAAGGTTTTTATATGGGCTGGGGAAGTGCTGGGCCAAGATTCTTCAATTTCTTCTTATGGTTTTTAAATGTAAATGGGTCGATTTCTTCTTATGGGTTTTAAATGTAAATAGGTTGCGGGACAGTGCTGGGCTCCGCCCTTGCTTTGCAAGCTTTGTCGCTCGTGCACCTCTGCTCACTGCACACAAAAAGCGTCGTTGCACGCAGATGTGTGAGTGTCGTGCGCAGCGGTGCCTGTAAGTGCAACTTGTTGCGCTACTGTACAAGTGCACAGTGGTTTGGGCACTGTCCCATAGCGAAGCTCACAGCGTCAAGCGCCTTAGTGCACGATGCTCGCAGTGCCGTTGCAATTTGCGGATGGATGGCAATGCTACGGTTTCTAGTGGGTGAATGGGATGGGAGCTAAGAGAAGGGAGAAGGGGGAGAGAAGATATTATTAAAATTAAAATGTTGAATTATCATCTATTTTTTTGCAAAAATAAACTTTAAATTTGATTTTTGAAATGATAACTTGAAAAATCTGATTATATGTAATTTCCACAAAATTTTACTTGGGTCCCTGATGGGCTAACTTTCTTTAATTGGGCTTTATATCCTGCCCACTATGTAAACATTTTACGGGCCCAAACAACACACAGAAGAATCAACAACGTAGACTCGCAAAATTATCAACTCGTCATAACAGCATAAACCCTCACCAACGAGGTACGTAAATATATTTATAAATCTATACTACTATATTGAGAATTTGTTTAGGTGCTCTATGTTATGGTAAATTTTTATAATTTTATGGAATCGGGTGACTAAAGTGAACATTTTTATGGGTTTGTGTATTTCGGATTTGTTTAGGATTTCTATATTATTGGATTTTTTTGTTATAAAGGGATTTTGGGTGTATTTGTAAGTAAAAGGTGTCAGGAATGTGGGCGTTTGGTTATCTTTCAATAGAATATGATTTCAATTTATCAGTCTATATTGATACATGAAATAAATTTTGTTTATGATTTACATTTGTTTATATTGAGTTTATTTGGGGTTTTCTTGAACGTGGTTTGTGGGATATTTAATGAAAGTTAATGCTCCTATAGTAGCACTTTTGCATTTGATTTGTGAAGAAAATGCGTTGAGTTTACTGTTTAAGCAGCAAAAATGTGACAACGCAATATTCACAATTAATCACGCGAAACATGTTTTTGCCTGATTACAAGAATATGATTTGAGTAGGATGTTACGTTTGGCATTTCTTGTAAGCTTCTGTAGATGGGCTTTGTACTAGCGAATGATTTAGTGTGAACTTTTCCACTTGCTTTGTGAAGAAAATGTTTTGAGTTTACCGTTTAAGCAGCTTATGTGACAACGTAATACTCACTGTCAATCACATCGAACATGTTTTTACCTCATTACAAGAAATGATTTGAGTTGGGTGTTACGGTCGGCGTTTCTTAGTGACTTCTGTAAATGGGCTTTATACTAGCGAATTACTTAGTGCATGGGGGATTCAGTTTGTAATGTAATGTGATCAATTGCTGAACGTCGGTGCTAAATTTATGGTTTCTTTCATGGATTCGTGGATTAGAGAATGTTTGATGTCCAAAATTGTGAGGGATATTTAAGGTCCTCTAATTATTAAATAATTCTACTGCTTGAGACTTAGTGCTAAGAATTTCCTATCGAGAAACTATTAACTATCATACCGCATCGAATCTTGCTATAGGCATGTGTGCCCTTTATCCTGTACATGAACTCTGATCCTTCAAGAAATATAATATTTTTTATTTTTTTTTGTTTCTGATTATTGAAAATTGAGATTTTTATTGCTACATAATATTGGTAAAGGCTATCAATTTTTTGGTGCAAAGCCTGACTCTTATTTAAGTTTACACTTTCTGATTTGGAATATCATGCCAAGTGATAAAAAAAATTTATGTGCTTCTTGTTTATTGTGCTTTAATCCATATTCAATTGATTAAATTGCTGTTGAGATTTATTCCAAGCCATTGGCAATGCCACCTTAGAGAGGAAGGTTATACGATCGCTGTATAGATGGTTTGAAATCTTGGAATAACAATGTAACTAAGTTAAAACATGCTTAACCTGAACTTGAGCAATACAATTACATAGTCAACTGGTAGCCAGGATTTATTGTATGTTGCGTCTGCAGGTTTACACCAACCATGTGTAAGACATAAGTTAATGATTGACAAGAAGTGAGCCCCCCCGGTCCGCTCCCCCAATTATACAACACAAGAATAGCACTTTAGAGTTGGATTAGGCTTGTTTTTGGACAGGGATACTTGCAAAAATTTCACTGTGAAGGATTGATATAGGCAGGGGATGGGGGAAGTTGGACTCAAATTAGTCGAAGAAAGAAATGTTTGATGGCTCCAGTTTGTAGTGTCCAATAAACGAGTGGTAAATTTTGAAAGTTTGGGGGCCTTATGAGTAATTTTTCAATTGGAAACATTTGAGCAATGTAAGAATAAGGTTTCTACTTCTAGGATTTAAAGGGAGTGCAAAAGGATCAAGAGTACAAATTTTGAGATGTAGATGCTTTAACTTAGAAAATTATATTAGACTACCTAGTAGGCTAGTAATATTATTCTTGACATAATAATAATGATACAAATAAAACCTTGGATTGTGGTACATTAAATATTGGAAGACAAAATTATCCTTGAGTCTAATAATATAGTAAATGCTAAGTAAATAAACTCTATAAGCTTAATATCTCATTGTAAAAGTGCAGTGGGCCTATGACCTATTTTTCTCTTCTATTTTGATACTATGGTTGGCTTGGTTTGTCTGAAAAATCTCAAATTATTCGAAGTCTGTAGCTTTTGCAAACTTTTGTTTTTAGGGGTAGAGTTAACAGGAAAAAGCTTCAAAAATCTTGAATTTATTCTGGATACATCTACAGATTTCCAGAAATGCACAGGCTGTTATGGTTTCCTAATCTTATGCAGACTCTTGGCAGAATATTTAATAAAGTCTAATAACAACATACCTATTTGACTCAGCATTATGTTTAGAATGACTAGAACTTAGAATAAGACTAGCTTAAATTGTCCCATTAAATATCCTAAGGCCTGTAATATGGGCTATTACTGAAATATTAGCATTATTAAAATAACGATTAACTTTTAAAACACAGGAATATCTTAACCAAATAACTTCTGCTGCCTGCTAAATTGTAGTGTATATAATGTTAGCCTGTTCTAGATGAAAACTGCAGCATAACCATGTCTCAGTGAAGGTCTCTACTCTCCCTTTTCTTGCTCATGAATTCTACATCACAAACTGTATGCCATAGAGTAAAAATATCGTTGATCCTGAATAGCATACTTGCTCAGCTCTTAGATGGGTAATCTATGAGAATATCATCATTGTTCTTGCACAAGTTTGTTTAGAAGCCCAAAAGGCCATCCAATTGGTTGTACTGGTTAGGATCATTATCTGATATGAGAAGAAAATGACAAAAAATACAGTCTCTCCATGTAACTTGACTCATTATGGTGACTACTGTGTTGGCTTTCAAACTTCCTCCATAAGGGTTCTTCACTTTTGTGTAATTAGGATTTTCTATTTTTATTTATTTGAACTCCCTCGCATTTATGAATTATTCATGTTGGCACGTTCTTCCAAGTTAGAACAATTTCTGTGCCTTAACATGACTACAACTTCCAATTCACAGTTAAATATAGTATTTCTATTTCTGATGGTGCCTTTGCTATTATCATTTGTAGCCATGAAGGTCCGTTCTTCAGTGAAGAAAATGTGTGAGTTCTGTCGGACAATCAAACGGCGTGGGCGAGTTTATGTATTATGCACTGCCAATCCCAAGCATAAGCAGCGCCAGGGCTTGTCAACATTTGCATATGAAGGTCCACTACCTCCGACGTATGTTTCTGAGATTCTTTAATTTTTCCTGTTTATATGTACGTGCATGTGCACTTCTAAGTGCTTGTTTGGGACAAGTTATAATCTCATTATAATTTGAAGTCAAAGTCAAATATTAATTTTATCCAAAACTACTATCCACGATTTCTACCCACTTATTATCCACACAAGTCGTAGGATTTCCACTATTTCTTTTCATTGCAATCTCATTATACTTTCTCCCAAACAGGCACTATGATTATTAGAATTGAAGATATGTTCATGCATTATGCAAGTGCTATGAAACTCCGAAGCATTATTATGAAGGGTTTCTTGGTTCAGTTTCCAATGGCGATACAGAATTGCTTCCACATCATTGTTCATTCAATTGGCTTATGTTTGAGTTTGAAGTGATGTATAATCATGTACTTAACTAATGTTGTGAAACTTTTCTAAGTTAAAGTTCTATACAATCCAATTTCCTGACATGACGGTTTGAAATACAGAAACCAGCGAAAAATAAGAATTTCAAACCTTTAAACCTGTTCATGGTTAGGCAATTAGCTTCTTAAACATTGATCTGTAGATAAATTAGAAGTTTACGTAAAAAACTTCTAGCTTGTATTTACCTATCCTCATGAAAACAAGCCCTGCAAACGAGGGGCCTCTAGATTTATCCACAAGAGAGGCTATAGGAAACTGAAAGCTCTTCCAGTGAACTAATGGAGTAAAAGGAGTACAAACGGGTGGGTGCTAGTCACACCCACTTGTTTGGACATGAGGAATGGTTGGTGTAAGTTTTTCAAGTATTTTGCTATGTTATTGTTTTCTTGATGTTTTAAATTCTGTACTTGTTTCTTAACCATGTATTTGTATATATAAACTATGCATAATGTTTGTGTGTTAAACAGAGCTGTTTTGCTAAAGAAACAAATCTTATTTGCTTCTAGTCCAAATCAATGACTTCTTTACAGTTTCGCCTAGGACACCTCTAAACCAGGTAAAATCATAATCTAGTTAGATGCGCTACCCATAACCAAACCAGAAATAAACAATCCTAATTTATGTACATTACCACTCAAATGTTGATGAACCAACAATTTAGTGAACTTTTCCACTATAGGTTACAGTGTAATTTGATCCTTGCACCATACAATGTCCGTCCCAATTGGATGAGATCGTGGTATTTAACGGTCCTAATTCTAACGCTTGTGATTTGTTGTAAATATCGATTTGCTTGTTCAGACCTCATACTATCTTCATATATTTCTCGAGATATTCTCCTACTAAGTTTTGTTATAGCATCTATAATTGCTTCCGGTTTAGGCGGACAACCAGGCAAATAGACAACCAACCAAACTGATATTTGCTTTGGTGGATATTATCTCTTTCTAATTCTCTCTCTGACTTGCTCATGGAATTCCAATTAGTAATAGATTTCTTATTGTACAGGCACATGCTTTATAGAGTCAACAATTGTCATAATAAGCAGTACATTATATTTACCATAATAATCCATGCACAAGACACCAATGGTCTGTCAGGTCCAACAGTCACATACACAACTATGACATAGGATGTATAATTGACAGTTAGAGAATTCTACAAGACATGTCCTATTGTAGAGTTAGTTCTGTGAAGTTGTTCTCAGACAAGCACACGGGAATTATTATTTGACTTCTCATGTCAATCATATGAAAATTTATGAATTATTTAGAGTAGTTTTACTTGATTTAATTGCCTAGATATTGTTAACATCTTTAAGAGGCTTCAACTCTATGGTCTTATTCATATTCCATCACACATTGCTCATTATTAAATATGGTTAAGGTGCACGTCTCAAGTCAATTTCCCTAGATTAGCCTCAAGACTTACAAGTGCTACAACTACTATTGTAATCGTAATCCTACAACTACTAGATGAAAAATACAAAAGATAGTTATGATTTGTCGAAGCTTATTCTTTTTTTTTTAAATCAAGTTTACTGCAAGTTCCGTAATCCCTTTCCACGTCTTTCTACCTTCCTGATATTGCTTGCTGATTTCCCTCTTTAGCATTCACATAGAACAATCTAATGAAACTATCATAGCATATAAGTTTTGAAATCGATTTTACGAGCTGCTGTCGTGCTCTCCCTATCTTTTGCTTTTGTAATTGGCCACAGACTGGGTTCTTTTTGAATGGTGAGACTTCTACGTTTAATGATTTATTGATATCGATTTCAGTTCCTCAGTGACAAGTGGCAAGGAGCAGACATCACTCGGTCGTAGCTTCACCAACGGACTGCCTGCTCTTATATCGAAAAAGGATGAAATGTTAACAGTAACACCTTGGTGGAGAATGGGTCTAGTTTCCCGTCTGCTCAATCCAGGCGGCAAGCGGTAGAAGAAATGGTACTAGATTGTTAATTTTTCAGGAAAGTTTGAGAAATTGAACAGAAGTTAGCTGTATTTGGGTTTGTTATCAATGACTAGCTTTATCCAGCTTCCATATTGTATTAGCTAGACATATTTTTCAAATATTCTATTTACAAATTATCAGAACAAGAAATCGACTTTCTTAAAGAGAGTGCTTTTATTATGGTGGCAGATACATGTAATTTGATGTATATTTTCGTTTAAGAAAAATGGAGTTGATTCTCAGGGTGTTTTTTGTATTCTTCAATATCGTGAATATTCATGAAACGATAGAATTTCTAGATATTCTTCGATATCTTGAGCCATATTTGACTTCTACTTTGATCAATGAAGTAACTAGCTTAGATATGTGCATTTTAGAGTTTCCAAGAAAGAAAATCCGAGTCCGCCCAACCAAAAAAAAAAAAGACAGTTAATGGGAATCGGGAGTGGTGCAAGAACTCTGATATTAGAGAAGTGGTTCGAATTTTATATATATATATTGATTCGACAGTGGAGGAGTTTTTAAAGAAAGTTATTTATGTTAACTTCATGTAAAAGCTCTTCCAGTCAAATTAAACACTTTTTGAAAATTATTCAAATTTGTTTGAAAGTAATTTTTTTAATTTCAAAAATAATTTTTAACCTTTCAAGAGTCTTAAGATACAGTCCTAAGTCGTCATCATTCTCCATGGGACAAATAAATGCAGATAAGACACAAGATTGGTCCATTTTGTGCCGTAAACTAGATGTAAGTTGCACACATTATTAACAGAACTTGGATAGCTTTGGATATGGCTATTTGATAACAATTCTTCAGTAACTGCATATTTATGTTCCTCAAAAATCATTCTTGGGACCCCATTCATTCTCTATTCCATTAAGATAACATAAAAAACTAATTAGAATAATCGAATTCGTGATCCAAGAAAGAATATCTTATTCTTGATTTTGATTATCGACCTACCCAAAATTTTATTACACGTTGCCCACAGACAACGATATAATCTCCGAAAAAAAGGATATATGATTAATTACAGATAAGGTGTTGACTCAATAATGCAAGTAACTATGAACAAACTTTACACCTATTACTGTCATATCATCAGCCACTCCACTTAGTCCAACCAAATTTAAGCCATGAGTTCACAGAATTGCTGACAAATAAGGTTTGCCTTTTCCTATTCTCACATGGTATAAACAGTCTCGTGTGTGTGCGCATATAGAGACTTAGAAATTATTGAATTCTACTGTAAATTGATACATATTTGTTGAAATTATTTTCAGGGCTTCGTTTTTAGTTGGGACTTGATTTTTTTGTGGGTTCTGTGATCTGGGCACAGTTGGAATTTGATTGACTGATGTATATGTTTAGATATACGATGCTTTACACTTCTATCGGCGCCTGGATCAGTCAGTTTCTTGATTGCATTGGGTATGTACTCTGATTTTAATCCACTTTCTTCGAATTTGATTTATGGTTTTATTCAATGAAGGACACAAATGAATATAGACTGGGTTTATCAAGATTGAGTTTTTATTGATTTGGCATTTTGGAAGTATTTTTTCCAATGTATTTTGGATTAGTTGATGAAATTGTTAGTATATATTATTTAGGAGTAAGCACTGAATTATTTAACGCAGGGGTAAATTCATTCGCTGAAAGTTTCGCGCTTTTCTTCCAACACACCCCCCCCCCACCCACCCAGTTTCAAAGAAAAGGAAAAAACTTGGAGAAAATTGTATTACATATTGTTTGCAGTTAGTAAGAAGATGACTAGATTCAAATTTGGGTTGTATTTACCAAAAAAAAAAAAAAATTGACTTGTAATCATAGATTGCCTCTGGAATGACTTTTCTGGTTTGATGTAAGTTGCAGTAGTATCTTCAGCCAAAATATTACCTACTTGGGTGCCTAATTGTATCCAATTGCAGTTGTGAATGTTCAACTACACGTTGTATAAGGTTGTAAGGCATATTCTTTGTCTTCGTAATTATGGATCAAGTTTGAATCTACCTTCTGATTTTCCCATATTTCCTTTCACCCAAAAATTGTCAACGAGTATGAAATTCAGAATCCCCCTCTCCAGTTTCAATGTGCAAAGTTCAAATCAACACATTCTGTTTTAAATAAATTATGTTGTATTTAAAGTAACTTAAGTCAACTCAGTATTCAAAGGAAAACCAAAACCCCTAATTCTCTAGTTGTGGGATCATAAAGTTACTCCTCTATTTCGTTAAATTTGTTTAAAGTTGAACTCATATCTCACAGCTCACTAATTTGAAAAAAATATTCATTTACAAAATTGAAAAAATATCAGACAGCAGGGAAAATTTTATTCCTAAGAATGGCTCTCTTGACCTATTTGTTTTTATATTTCCAATTTAGTCATCGGACTGGTAAAATGAAATCTAAATATTGTTCAGATGATCCATAGTTCTTAGAAGTGAACAAGTCAACCTAAAATGTAACTTTAAACCTAGATAAGCCTAAATGGTTGACAGACTAAAATCAAAGACATCTCGTTGCATTTAACAATTAGGCGAACTGCAGTACTGCACACTAAAATCTGATCTGGCCCCAAATGAAAATCATATTGTAAGTTGCTAAAATTGGTTAGCCTAAATGGTTGACAGACTAAAATCAAAGACATCTCGTTGCATTTAACAATTAGGCGAACTGCAGTACTGCACACTAAAATCTGATCTGGCCCCAAATGAAAATCACTTTGTAGGTTGCTAAAATTGGTTAAAGGAACATCTTTCTCTTGCATATTGAGTCCTCAGAGGTGCGGGTTGGTGTCATATCAGCTCGACAAGTCAGTTAATATTCTTTTGCTCCAATCTAAACTCTATAGTTATCGTTGGTTTTAAATTCGAGAAGTCGATAATTATCTATCGAAATAGAGCTACAGGGTACAACGATAGTAAATAAGAAAAATATTTATTTTTACGGATTTGAGTCTAGAAAACAGCATATTTGGTCAAATAAGATAAGGCAAAGGAAATTTCAGAATGTCCCTGACGAATGGCATGTTCTTCCTGATCGGAATAGGTAATTTGGTTGCTTCCCTAGAATGGAACTCGAAAATAAATGCTTAGTTAATTCTTGGTGGTGGTTGGAAATGTTTTGTATTGGAAGAAGATGTGGTTGGCTACATATCTATTTCATTACTCTTAAAACTTTAGACTCATATTCACATTTCAGAGAAATGAAATGAAGTACTTTGAAGTTTCAAACACAGAATGTTAGAAAATTTCATATGGTAGAGTCATATCATTAAAGGAATGCATTTTTCTTCGTTGTATTAAATTTGCAACTAAAAGTACTTTTTATCAAATAAATTTGTCTATCATCTTTCATAAATTAACCTTACTGTGCTAACCACTTATGCCAAGAGTTAAGTGTTAATCTTCTTTGAATGTTTGCCATTTTATCAAGGCTAGTAAGTTTTCAATAATCGATCTCGCATGCAATTTATAATACAAAAACTCTTGAATCAAAAACAGATGAGAAAAATGATTTAATAGTCATAAAACTATAGTTCATGTTTCTGTCCCTTGTATTCAAGCATTTAATTGCAAATTCATAATACTCTAGTAACTATATTGGGTACTTGAGCCCCATATCTTAATGAATTGATTTATCCAAGCACTCATTCTGGTACACCTATTGTTTATTTACTGTTCAGCGAACTTAAATGAAAAGAACCCCCTTAAATCCATCCCCATGATTCTTACAATTTCCATTGTTGTTCCAAATAGGTAAAATTCTAAAGACCGTGCATTTGTATGCATATCTAACGTACTGTTTTCCAAGGCTTAACTTAGGCATAGCTATGAACAACTACAAATGACAGTAGCAGTCTTTCTTCTGGGATGTAATTTCCCAAGACATACATTGTCGATTATTAAGAATTTGACAAGGAAGACTGCCTGCTTGATTAGTAATCTGGTGGCATAAAACTGAATTGTCTTCTTGTCAGAATTTATTGCAAATGTGTATAACCATGACTTGTAACAGAGCAGAAGTTGTTTTGGTTGCTCTACTAATTCCCAACCAATTACTACGGTGGATGAACCTTCAAAGGGACTAAGAATTCAAGGTCTAGTGGTGAAGAAACCAACCATTTCAGAAGATTTTTGGAGCACCAGCACGTATGATAATGATAATAGCACAGTTTTATCCCAGAGAAGCTTGTCATCAATCAGTATGTCAAATCAGAAGAGCCACAACACTGGTATTAGCAGCACAAGCGACCATTCTGAATTCATAAATCATGGCAAGTTCTGATGATTGTGTTATTTCGTAAATTCAGTTATGCCAAGGTGATTTCACATGCGTAACATACACATTTGATGCACTACATACACTTGATCATTCAGTCTTTATAAGTTATTTTAATTATGGCTTTTCTCTGATGCAAAAGTACATTTGAGCATATTCAGATACGTTCTGGGCCTGGCTTCATGTCATTGAATTTTGCCACTTGTAATTTACTGGATGCAGGTCTTCTTCTTTGGAATCAAACCAGGCTTCAGTGGGTTGATAATAAAAGGTCTCAAAGCCGAGGAAAAGTTCAGGACCCTGTATTAAGGTATTTGTACTGTGCTATACACAATTTCCCTAAAATATTCAAATTTTGAAGCAAAATTATGTCAAGTAATGTGTTTGATGTAGACAGAATTCGAGAAATTAAGTTCTTTTGAGTGTAAGCTTCTTGGTAATGTGAACCTCCGCAAGGCTACTGTGCTACAAGAACCCTTATGCAGATCCTCTAGAACTGCTCACTTTTTTCCCCATAATTATTTTGATGTTTTGGAGTACAACTGTTTTTCCACCTTTATTTGACTAACTTGTACTGATATTATAGTTGGAATGCAAGTTATGAGAGCCTTCTGGGAACTAGCAAGAAATTCCCCCAATTTTGCAAATCCTTGATGCTATTTTATATTTTCTTTTACTGTCTTTGATTAGGCTCTTATGAATGATCCAATGTGCTCCATTGACAGGAAATGGTTGATTTTCTTGTGGATATATGGGAGCAAGAAGGGATGTATGATTGACAAGTCCAGTTTCAATGACTGCTATCTCGTTCAATAGTGAATTTTCTGTAAGTTCAACCTTTCCGAAACATTTGATGTACAGTTCAATAGTAAAGGATTGAAAAGTTAGAATGTAATATCAAGTGCAGCATTTCAAGCTGAATCTTATTTTGCTTATCGAATTATAAATGCCATAAGTCCTCCCTTTGGTAGGGCTTTTGAATTTAATAACACACGACCACAGGTCAACTTGTTTAACAAATTTTCTTTTCCTGTGTTTCTCACCATATCTTTCTGATTAGAAGAGGGAAATATGGAGAAATTTTATGTAGTGTATATTTTTTAAAATCATGCACTCATGTAATTGATACATATAGTTGCTTTTGCCTTCACCATACTGAATAGTTTGAAGGGCGGTCATGTTGTTGTTTGTCTTGATTAGGATAGAAAAGTAAAGGAACTAATTAAGACCCTGGACTTTGATGTAGAAAAATGGTTTTATATTTGACCTGTGTTTGGTAGATTATTCTCCAAACCCGAAGACATTAGTAAATCATTAAATTCTTTCTTCTACGGTTATGTTCAACAGCGTGCGTATTATACACACATCTCCATCCAATTCGCCGGCTAATTTGTTCGAAGCAAGGGATGGTCTTTAGACCTCAGCACAAACAACATCCTGGACATCGTTGTTTTAAACTGATTTAGTTATGTTGCCATGATCTAGCGTCGTGAAGTTCTTCAACAATATTTGTCCCAAAGTTGATAAACAATGTAGTTTCTCCAAAACAACTATGTATTCTTGATTTGTTTTGGATTCCTCAACTTATATCACCAACAATAAGCTCCTTAAGATGTCTGGTTTCATACTCTGCTAGTGGTTTGGTAGGTTTATAACCTGTTTTTGTACTCCTGATTTATCTAGATGGTTTATGGTCTTATGAATGCTGCAGCGCTTGCATTTTAAAGCAGTAAAATCATGAATTTGGTGCTCTTCTGTGCCAAATCTTGTGAGTTGACCTTCTTAAGCATTGATTTTATAGAAACTGCAGCTAGCAAAAGCATTTTCTTCTTAAAAGTGTTGATTGCAATGTGCATTAATGTAGCTTTTGAGACAAAGTGGTTGGACATGGGGTGATAGTTTTTCTATTTTGACGCACAACATATAGCATGCAGCTT
Organism: Fraxinus cuspidata; assembly: GCA_903798385.1. Taxonomy (NCBI): domain Eukaryota; kingdom Viridiplantae; phylum Streptophyta; class Magnoliopsida; order Lamiales; family Oleaceae; genus Fraxinus; species Fraxinus cuspidata. The sequence goes on along the minus strand of CAIGRP010023380.1, from coordinate 4,791 downwards.
GAATATATTAGTTCACAATATACATAGTTTACACGACATGAGAGTTTTGAATTCTGCTAAAACCATCTATCGTGTGAGTCAATGATTTGTGGTCCATCAAGCACTATGTTATCCTCTTCTCTTTAAACCACTAAAAAATGATCATGTATGCTTAATCTTTTTCTGGATTCTTCGACTTTGATCTCCAAAGATAATCTCCTTAACATGTCGAAGCAAGCCTGTTTACTTGTAGGGTAGCTCTCTCAGTTGGTTAGCTAGTGTCATTGCCCCTTTGCCCCTTTAGGGTGCTTGTTTGATTGTAAGGCCATTAAGTGCTCGCTTGAGGCGGCAAAGAGAGATAGAATGCTTTTGGTCAACTGCAGGATCTCTTGTAGACACAAGAGCTTGTCTCGTCCAATACTGTCTCTCTGATTTCGTACTGCTAGATGCTAGTTGTTTTAGTAGGTGTTTGCTGTTTAACCTTTTTTAGGGGGGCTCTTTTGTGCGAAAGCTTGTAAGTTGTCTTCTTAAGCATTGGTTTATATAAAAACTTTTGGTAAGTTATAGTCACATAATGTAGTCGTGCTTATTGCTTACAAAGCCATATTCTTCCTTTTTAAGACCTCAATTTTATAAAGCAATTCTTGGTGCTAAAAAGTTACATAACTTGTGAAGTCACTTTTAAATTCTTCTTCTCTGACACTTTTATGGATGCAATTTTGTGGCTTTTCTCTTGTACTGAACTTAGTCAATTCCCTCATAACTTCACCTTTAATGATAAATTTTCGAGTTTATATAGATCAGTCAATGACAAGAAATTTATGATATAGTTCCACCTAATTTGGTTGCACCCAAACAAGTTTACATAAAGAACCCATGAGGTTTTGATGGTTGAAATTTCGGTGGAGGAATCCTAGAATTCCTTCTGTTTTCTGGGTTTGGAAAAGTATGGATTCTCAAGAACGAGAATCTTATGACTTGAGCTTGTATGGAAATTTCTAGTTCTGTAACAAAAAATTGTGTTTTTCAAATTCTGAAGAGGACTTGCTACAAATTCTTGTCATCATGGCCTATCTGTTGTGCCATAGGGCCCATAACTATGAAAGACGTTTTCGACTATAAAACGTGTGTGATTTGTTTGACCGATATGCATATTGTTTAATATTGCATTCTAAACATGTTGATGTGAATATAAATCATCAAAACTAAGTTACGTTCTGGTTTTCAAACAAGTTGAAACGTAGGTGTGACATAATTTTTCGAAATTCACCCTTGTCCCCTCGGAGGCTTAAACCTTGGCCAATGACTTGTAAGATTCTGCTCTCACTATTTGAACTAGAACTCGACGTTTGGTGTCATAATTGGATGATGCTAAATATGTTATATTTCAACCCTTTAATGAGAAAATATTATTTATAGTAGCATGGAGTGCACCTACCACTTTCATACCGATCAAATCTTAAAATTCATTCCTCCTTATTGGTTAGTGTGATGAATTGTCTGGTATATCCTAATGTGAGTTTTGAATCGATTTCAATACATTTCTTGTGTACCCGTAGGTACTACACTGGATTTAAATCAGATTTCGAAAATACCAATATCTTGAAAAAAACAAATCAAATCAGCTGGTTCGCAAATCGGTTTGATTATACATGAAATTTAGAAATGAAAACCGTTTAGAATAAGTTAAGAATAAGCCAATTAACGTAAGAACCAGCCAATTCACCTTTAAACCTTTTTTTTTTTTAATACTGTTGTTTCGACGCTTTAACCTTGATACTTTACATTTTCTACCGGGGTTGATTTTATTTTATTTTCAGAAACTTCGGGTTGATAAAATTTTTTTTGACAATTGCCATATTTTAGGGTTCACCTTGCAATTCGAGGCAAAATTTTCTTTTTCTTTTTTCTTGTTCTTGTTCTTATTCTTCAAGGCGTGTTCACTATAAAGAATTATATAGGATTATTGAATAAAAATAAGTTAAAACTAAACGAAGTATTGTGTACCTTTGTCGAAAGGAGGTTAGAATATCAACCTATTTCAATTATTGAATTTCCTTACTTGATAGTATCGTTTTAGGAACATCCAATGTCAAAGTCACTAAATATGTTAAATCGTTAAACTCTCGACTATATAATCTGTTGGGTTACAAACATAGATTTTACTATAAATTTCTAATATACCCTTGTGTGATTCTTAAATAATAGATAGTAGGGCCCACACAATTTTAAAGCAGAAATTAATCTCTCTCAATCTATATGTGAAAAATCGTGTTGAATGAAACAGTAACTCGTTTGAGAATGACCAAAACCATTGAACCTACATTACTCTCTTTATTTTAAAATGGAAACGAACAAAGAAACTCATTAGGAAGAACATACCTACCATGATATGTAAGTCATATTCGTATAACTATTTTGATTGAACTTTACGTCATTCGATTAAAGCTTAACTTGTAAATTTGTAAATACATGAATGAACCTAGTCATTTTCAAAGCAAGTCATTTATATGCAAATACCCAAATCGAATTTGATGTTGTTAAGTTAAAGCTTAACTATTTATTTACATAAACGTCATCTCTTACAAGTCAATTTCGACGATAAGTTCCACTACTTTTGAATTGATATTAAAGCTTAACCATTTTAATGGAATTACCATCGTCACAGAATGAACGACTTGACCAGATCTATTACCCATAAATATTCTCATTATAAAGGGGACGACTTGGCTAGGTTTGCTAAAAATTACTTAGTGAACTTGTACCATAGGGTTTCAAGGCATATTATCATTCTATCCGAAGGCATTGCGTCTAGGCAATTTTTTTTGCTTATAACATTATTTTAAAAAAATTGTCTTGTTTGCTTCTATGCCCTTTCTTTGATCATATTATGTTGCAACCAAATTCAAGTTCATTGCACTCCCTACGTATATATACCTAATTTTATCTTCAACTTGCATTTTTACATACTTGAATTATTTATTTTATTAAAGACTATATGTAAATTTTTATAAATACTTATATATTCACGACATTTAAATTCAAGATATTTGTCTAATTTGATGCAATGATAAAGAAAACGTTGTACAATTTAATTTATATATAGCACGGAGTTAAGTAAAGAACATACATTCCTATAAATCGAAGTCGAGTACCCTTTTACAAATTAAAAGTGTAGCCTCTATAAATTAATAATGTTTTATTTATTGGAGATATTAACTTAAATTGATTAGTATTTATGCAAATGGAAGAGAGAGAGATACCTAAATGGACTGGCGGTAGTTGAAGTGGCTCAAACTATGGAATACCTAGATAAGTTTGAAATTTGAGCTAAAATTATGAGATTTGTGTCCAAGGAAGTTTCACACAAAATATTTCTACAAAATTATCAAATGAACTCAAAAGCATCTTTTTAAACTTAGAAGTCAATTTAAATCATGTTAAACAAGCTCTAAATAGCCTGGGCACTCATAAAGTTTGTGTAGTTTGACTAGATTGTGCAGATAGACTGAAACTCGTGCCAAAAGAAAGAAAAGGATTGGTAACACTATTAAGGAGAGAATTATACATGTGTTAAAAAATAAAAATTATGAAGCATACATGTGTTAAAAAATCAAAAAATATAAAGCATACCTTTTAAGGTATGCAAGTCATATTAATACAATTATCCTATTCTAATTATTATTATTATTATTGATACATAATGACATTAATAATTATCCACGATGGTCAATGAGGTGAGAACTACTTGATATATACTCCACGTAAAGCACAACAAGATATATCGTCTATCCCTACAAGCTGTCTACCATTATGAGGCCATCTACGTTCACATAGGTCATCTATCACTATGAGACCGTCGACCCCCATAAGGTCGTCTACCACTATGAGGTCATCTTCACCATGAGGTCGTCGACTCCTTTGAGGCCTCCTACCACCACGAGGCCCTCTACGTTCACATTAGCTGTCTACCTCTATGAGGTCGTCAACCCCCATAAAGCCGCCTATCATCATGAGGCCATCTACGTTCCCATGGACCGTCTACCACTATAAGGCCGTCTACCTCCATGAAACCGCCTACCATCATGAGGCCCTCTACGTTCTCATAGACCATCTACCACTATGAGGTCGTCGACCCCCATAAGGCCTCTTACCACCATGAGGCCGTCAACCCCCATAGGCAACCTACCACCATAATGCCTCTACGTTTATATAGGCCGTCTACCACTATGAGGCCAACACTACACTTAACCATACAAATGACAATGAGCTGGACAGGAACCGCTCAACGGCAAACGTGGGCACAACCAACTGCTTAAGGAGTGGGGGTTATCCCATCAGAACGTGGAGGAAGTGGGACGATTTACGTGGAACATGTGGCACCATTAACTCTATGAACGAGTGTGTAGCATCACGTGCCTATAAATACCCATAAGGTGATAAATGTATGGCCCTCTTGAAACACAAACTGTCTGAATTCCAATTATACTCTCTTTCTACTTTCCTAAACGAACTATTGATTCTCACGCCAGAGGTACTACGTGGGAGAAAGCCCCGACCTCATTTTGCAGGTAGCATTCGCTAATCGGAGCAACCAGAACACCCTACACGTCAAGGAGAATGCGAAGGTTTATCTCGCTACAATTTCAATTATTATTATTACTATACATCGTTGAGTTAAAGCTTAACTTGTAAATTTATAAGTACATAATTGCACCTAATCATTTTTCAATCATACTATATGTACATCTTCTTGTATATCATTTTTGACATTATACCATGTGACAACACATGATTAGACAATTTAAAAAA
>CAIGRP010023354.1:0-53147 GCA_903798385.1 Fraxinus cuspidata | reverse complement strand
AAGAGTGCATCAGGCACGGAGGTGGAGTTGAATATCATTTCGTCGTAAACTACTAGGAATGATTTGACTCAAGTAAAAAGCTTAGGAAAAGATATAAAATGTGAGTATAGCTGGCTTTGCAGCAAAACGTTTGGGAAGGCACTTGTAAAAGTAAACCTAACCCCTCTAATGAATGTTGACAAGGAAACAAAGACTCACTTTCTTGGAGGCTCACGAAGCACAACCGTAGCCAAGCCCAACCATTACAGTCAGCAGGCGCTAAACCCAAAGTGAAGATTGTTCTTTGAAGAATTACTTTGTCTGTAGTAACTCACATGTATAAACACACAGCAAGTTAAGAGAAGAGATTAACTGGAAGTTACTAATCCAGGTAGGTCTGTTCTTTGTTGGAGGAGAGAATTTTTTCCGTTTTCTAGCAAGGGGGAGAGAATTTGGGGAGTCAAACTGCAGTTTGAGCTCCTTTAGAAGAAAAATCACTTGGAGAGAAACTATCCTAAAGTGAATTTAACCCTTCTCTTAAAGAAATAAGATGTAAGCTCAAAGCAATTTCACACACTAGACAACTCACACCAAGACAATGGGGGGACTATTGGTGGGGGGGTGGAGTGAGGGGGGGGGGGGGAGGGGACTGGGGGGGGGGGGGGGGGGGGGGGGGGGGGGGGGGGGGGGGGGGGGGGGGGGGAGGAGACAGAGAGAGAGAGACCGCAGAATATAGCCATCCGTGTAAAAGTTCCCAGCAAAGAATAGCCTTCCACGTTGTTCTTTCACTTAAACTGCACATTGCAGCCAATTGTTGGAGTATTGTTGCGGATTTGTGTACCTGCACCGAGTAGGCAAAGTTATACTGTCCCTTCGTCTTTTTCGGTCTTAACCAAAGAAGAGGAAAAAAAAAAAATAACAGTTCTACAGCTTTTATTGAATGTAAAATTTCATCATACAACGATAGCATTGCCAACTCGGTACTTGAATGACCTGAAAATTAATTTTCAAACAGTACTATATTCATATGGATGATAGCCAATCAAATGAATTCGAATCATGGATCATTTATGCAGCAGTTCTTTCTTCATTCAGTGTGAAACAAAAATTTGGCGTGAATAATAAAAAGCATGTTTTATTTTTCCAAGCTGAACTGTCAAAATTCTACTTATATAGACGAGTAGTTGTCCAGCATTCCATGTCATGTCCAGGTACCTTCTGTGCAAAAAAAGTATATGGGTGCCAATAAATCTAAGTTTAACCAGAATAAGCAATAAGGAATGAAATGCCAGACAACTTCCATGCGAAAAAAGCTTATGGGTACCCAGCCAACTGTCTATTATAAAAAATGCATCTTGGGATCGTGCACTCGTTTAACAATTCCAAGTGAAGACGTGAAAGAACAATAATCAACTTTATGCAAGAGAAAATAACATTCTCTAGACCGTACCTTGAACATATACACCGACATGTCACATAATATGCATCATGTACAAAGCACTCTTGGATATTTTAATTCAAAGATTTCCAGATTTACTTTTAATAAGACCCCGTTCATATTTTTATAAGCTAGCAACAACTAAAGCAATTTGGGACGACACAAAATCTATAAACATCTGTCACCCGGGCCAGAGTTGGATGTTCAACAAAACAAAGATACAAGGCCTTACTAAATCTACTTCCTCTCTATATCCCTGAACTTCAGAGATTTAAGGATCTTGACTTTACCCTTGACATTGCAGAAACACCAAGTAGGGCATACACCAGATTTGATACAAGACCCTCACCACTATGAGATATAGCCCTTATCACCATATCTTGCACAGATCCTTCAGATATACATGTCACAGATTCCAGCAAAGAAGCAAGTCCTACATCCAAGAAGCCTGAAAAGGTCAAAAAATATGAATTTATCAAAACTCTACCTTGGTTACAAAATTGTTTATTCAGTTGCAGATAAGGACAAAATGGTGAAATGTGGATCAATAATATGCCATATGCCGGTGGTTCGAGTGATTGAGACTGGAAATTGAGGATTAATTTAACTATTAAAAGAAATGTTTTACAACAAGTGAAACAAAACACGTTTTAATACAAGGCTTACATGACAAATATGACATTGCTGCTAGTGCTGCACCACGATGCATCGCTGTAGAACATATTGCAGCCTTTTGCAAGGATACTTTGAAAAGGTAACCAGAAGAAGCTAATACATCCTGAAATGTACATAAAGTTTCAACGGTACATACAATAAAACAGACTATCAGATAAGTTTGAGGAGATCAGAAGTCAAACTTCTGGAAATGTATTAATCAGCTCATACAATTTTTTTCATCAACACAAGAAATCAGAAATTTAAACATACAGAGAACAAAATGTAGAAATCACCTTTGAACAGCTGCGCACATATGAAGAAGCAAAATTTGTGTATGCCTCAGCCACATCAGGCTCTTGATCACATATATATGAAGAAGTAAGAGCCAATACTGATGTTGCACGTGTAAATCGTTCAAAAGTACTGATGAATAGAGATCCATATTCCTCCTTACTCCCAAATTCTTCAACAGCAATAGATGCTGGAAAAAGTAACAGCGACAACAATGAAAAGCTAAAAAGGGGAAAAGGAGAAAAAGAAAAAACAACAAATAATTTGTTCAATTGAGAAGCACGACAACAATATCCTACAATAGAGAGCCCACACCTCGCATAAGCCATGATTATTGAACAGTTAAAACAATGGGGAGAAATTAAACCAAAAAACAAGAAAAAGGATGTTCCGAAAAGAGAGAAACACAGTCAGCTCAACTTTCTAAAGTACAACATACGGTAATAATAAGTTAGTGTGCTGATTTGCGTAAGAACAAGCACTTATTTATGTACAGAACAAGAAAATATATGACTTTTTAGAGCAATAAGGTAATAAAAAAGAGGTGTAGGATAAGCTGGCAAGAGTCCATACAAGAGACAGAAAAAAGGTTTAAGGCTCATCACATCTCTCTCTCCCTTCCCTCTTTTACTTGTGAATACCAAGAGTACTATTAATGTTTCACCTGTTTTTATGTAGCATTCATGACTAGGGAATGCTACAAAGTTGGTTGAGATACAATCAAGCACTTTTGGCAAGAGTGTCGCAAAATGCTGACCTGAAATTGAACCAACTCAAATTTAGTGAGATTGCACAATAAATTTCACCTTTATTTCAAATCAGTCATAACTTAAACTCAACAAACTATGTACAAAGCCAGAATTTGTTGCCAAAAAAGCATCTAATAATAGACTACAAATATCCTCACATATTCTCTTGGCTGCACAAATTGGTCAATATTTAGTCGCACCAACCATTTTCCTACCATCCCAAAAATGTCCTTACTTTCGTAGTAACGTATCATTATGCTATCAAAAGGAAACATTGAGAACAGAAATATCAGGAATTATGCAAAGAAAGTTTCTTGAAAATTCAACATTCATAGATTTATTAGGAAGTTACTACTAACAGATTGCAATATTTTATTTATATTTTCACTAAAAGAAATGAGAAGTTTATGAGGGAAATAGAGCCCTACAAGTCACAAGATCCTATTATTAAGGTTGCAAAAACAAATAAGATTTTCAAGGGATGAATGCCTTTTGAGCACTATCAAGTGTAAAGAAAAAAGAAGCATTACAGTGAAAGGATTCCTTTCAACGCAGAACTTCTTATGGGCCTATAAACGCTCGTGATCCTTTTGTTTTAAAAAAAACTTGATCACCGTGAATAATTGATACTCTTGTGCTGCATTTGCCAACAATTGTGAGGAACAAAGTTCTCTTCTTTTTCTTTTTTCTTTTATTTTGGAAGCACTATTTTCGATACACGTGTTCCTACTAGTTACGTAACACAAAAATGGTGTATGAGCAGTGTGCATCAACTCTCCTGTTTTTATGGCTTCCCTTGGCGCTATATAAATAATATATAACCTATCAAACACACAAATAAATGGAAATAGAAAAACCTGATGACTGAATTCCGTGTGAGAGAGCCCTGCAAGCAGCTGCAGACAAACTTGCATTTTCAATATGCTCCGATCGAAAAAGTTTCTCAAGCATTGGCCAAAATATCCCTAGTAAAGCAAGGGCAGAATCATCTGAAGCCATGACAGGAGATAAATCTGTTGCAAGATGAATGAATATGGTTCCAATCCTGTAATAAACCAGCTAGAGATTAAGCTGGAAGACCATTATCTACGACGCATTTATGACACGAATATAACATAAAGCTAAGCAAACAAAGGCTATGGGAAAGCTCAATATGGAAGCACAACAGACAATGACAAAGAAAGACACCTGTAAATTTTCTACCAATTTGCTGACCCCCTACTACTGGTTGTATATATAAGATTCAAAAACCTAATGAAGTGGACCCATGAAAACCAAGAAGTCAATTCGGTAAAGAGAAAAACCTTTTGGTGATATATAGAGATAGATTGTGATTTTTTAATTCTATCGGCCACTACCGCCTTTTGTCATCCACCAGCTAATAGAAGTCAAGGGAAAATTTTCAATTTCTAGATTTGCAGATGACGGTATAATTCTGCTCCAGTCTTATATTAGGATCTTTGTTTCTTTTTTTGCTACCAGTCACTAAATAATTCTCAAATGACATCCCATTCTCTCTGATCTTCACCCAAGCAACATGAAACAAAAGCTAGACTTAACCAAGAAATTTATTGGGAAAGTTTAGCTTGTTATACGGTACTCAAATTAAAAGGTTCAGCATCACATTGAGACCAGATGGCTAAATATGTAATGTTCATGCTGTTACAAAGACGTAGATTGTATAAAAATGGGGAGTACCCTTTTTAGATATCAAAATTAGAAGAAGCAAGGTATACAGAGCCTAACTTGTGATTTTTTTTGGAGTACCTAGTCTTCAGAGTACCCTTGAAGTTGACCAGTCTAACATTCTCTAGTCCTGACTCTTGTTCCAGTTCAGAAGTTCTTCATGTATTCTGCCCTTCCTCCATTACCTATAATCTCTACACTTTTTCTGTTATAAACTACATTAAGATCTCAACCCAATCGTTTTTTCTCTATTTTTACGACCTAGTAATTCAAATTCGCGAAAACCCACTGTTTTACTGTTCAAAGCCCATGGAATGAAACAATTTTGGCTCCGCAACCTACTATAACCCTCAAACCAATTTCTCAAACCTTTGGCCGATTAAGTTGACAAAGAACTTAGTGCTATGAATTCCACCATCAATGAGCGGACAATTCCCATGAAACGGTGTAATCATACATACCTACACAAACTACATATATACAGTAACATTCATATTATACTCAAGCTGAAACTATAGTAGTTAGCATGTATTACAAAATATTTGCTAATATAAATTCCCAAGGTTATTCAAAAGCTAAATTTAAGCAAACAGATAACAAGAATATATCTTCAGCAGAAAAGAAGAGCACTAATAGAATGTACTCCTTCCATCTCTTTATTATTGCTGAATTATAACCAATTTTTTTTTTCAAAATAGTCAAAAATAAGTTTAACTTACTTTCCCATCGATAACCACAAACAAAAGCCAAAAAAATAAAATAAAAGCGATCATTTTTTTTAAATGATTGTGGTTTTGAATAAAAAATAATGGCCAATAGGTAAGATATAATTAAAATTCCAATGTCAGTGTACTATGCATTAAAGACTTGATTTTTCGAAGTTGTATTAATATCATAGGCCACAAGTAATATCTACAACTGTAACTTCAATAAAGATTTTTCTCATTTTTTTTTGGTATATGGTAATGAATGGGGCACATTACATGCCCCTACATTTTATGTAGAATAGAGAGGCGTGGTCTATGCAGTATTTATTCAAAACCAAGGTAATATCAGAAAAGTAATCAAAAAGTAAATCTTAAGTGCTCACATCAAAGGGAGAAGTATAAATGCTTGACAAATCTAAATTTATAAACATTGTAAGATTAAACCTATATAGCCCTCTTGTCGCAGAGTTCATCAGTAGAGTATAGGTAGATGGATGTTGCTGCAAATAATGTCCATAATCTTCTTCAATCTGAAACAAGAATCAGAATAGTTAAAAAATCAAAAATGAGATTATATATTAAGCAGTTCTTCCATCAATTCAAGGCAAACATGATTCAGGTTACTTTCTTCTACAAGAAAAGAATAATTAGCTCAGAAATAATATGGCAGAATCAAAAGAAGTGCAAATATAGATAAGGGAACCCAGATCCAAACCAACAACCACAACCGGTACTAAGAATCTGCTATTAGTAATCAATTATGCGGTCCTTCGCTCCACTTAATATGGCCTTCCCCTTTACATCCTAACCAACATAAGCTAATGTGACGTTATGACCTGACAACTTGGATTATAACTTGCAAATAACGCTACATGTGGCATTCAGATCCAACACCGTCCTCGAGTTGTCTCGGAACTGAACTCAAGGAATGCAGCAATACACAATAGTACTTGCTAATGTAATAGGTAGGAAGAAAATCTAATCATATCCAATGCTTTAAAAGGCAGAAATAGATACTGAGGCGCTTTTCCTATGTGAGACGAGGCGTAAGCCTCAAGACAGTTTAAGGTCTAAGCCTCTCCACAAACCAAAAATTATAAATTAAAGATAATCTTAAAGAACTCTCCATGGAATTAACACCAAAATAAGTTAATAAAGTAGCAAATATTAAATTGACATTACGAGGTATGTCGGAGCTGCCAAGGTCAAAGCAAAACTGTAGTTGGTGTGACTTGGTGTCAAAAGCAGAAATAAAAATAAATAAAATAAAAGCAGAATGACATGCAGCAAACTGCTGGAATTTTGTAGTCTTCACCAGCTTATGGAATATTGTGGGAGAAGGTGGTTCCTGTCTTGGGAATTGGGTATAGGTGTGGAGAAGATTGCTGAAGCCTTTTGGTTTTGTTTGGCTTGGGTGGGGCCAAGAAAAAGTAACTGGTGAGCCCACTTAGAAATAAAGATTCTATTTTTTATTTATTTATATATATCTTTTTTTTTACAGCAATAGGCACATGCCTCACGTGCCTTGAGGCATGTGCCTCAATAAAATAGCATAAATAATTGCGGTTTGAGCCATAAACCTTGCTCCTAAATCTGAGGCATGCCCCACTACTGCCTTTTTACACCATTATCATATCATCTTCCAATGTATTCCTCTTTTGCAATCTTATATAACTTTTTTATTTTATGGCTGGTCCGAAAGGGACATCCTAAACCAGCTTGTGCTTTGTATAATTCTAAAATATATCGAGGGAGTTGGTAATGCTCGTATGGTCTCATTCGTATTGGATACATCTACACTTACAATTCCATAACGTAAGAGAAATACTTGCACAATAACATAGAGCATCAATTACTATAGATCCAAGCTCATTTTGGCCAAAATTTAGGCAAGATTCCTTTAACATTTTCATGTTTAAATCATTTCAGATTGGATGTCAATACTTACAATTTCATAACTTAAGTAGACATATACTTAAACAACACATAAATCAAAACATCCATTCCTATAGATCCAAGCTCATTTTGGCCCAAATATAGGCAAGACTCCATTAACATTTTCATGTTTAACCTAGCATGCACAACCTAATTCAAAGTTTCTTCCACCTGTCTCAGTTTTCAGAAGTATTTGTTTGTTATAATTGATCTTTGATGACTATTTAGTTTAAGCATTCAAGGCCAAACTCAAGGGCAATTTCCACAAGAAACCATATACTATAAAATGGAAGATGCACTGTAGTCATCACAAATTATTATACAAGTAAAAGAGACGGAGAAACAAAACTAAAAATTATTTTTTCTACAAAACAAGTCACCGAGAACAAAATAGACAATTAAAACAGAGATGGGGGTGGGCATTCCTTGTAATCTTTTCACATTTATTTTGCCTCAAATTAAATATCTGGGCAAACATTTAGGGCCAAACGAAAAGGTTTAAGCCATTCAATGTGTCATTCCACCATTATCCTTAATGACTTCCTATTCTGAGGGAAAACATCCAATTTACAACATCAAGAGGGTTTGAAAGAAGAAAACATGAGGGTATTTACGAAGAGTTCATTTAGAAAGGTGAACATTATTCTAGGAGATTTGGATTTCTGTGACTATACAAACAGGTAAAGGATCATTCAATCTAAAATAGAAACAATTGAATATCTAAAAATTCTTAGTAAAGACACAATTAACCTTTCATAAAGAGACACCTCCAATGTTAAAATTCTTGTCTCCAGCAATAAAGGGATTCAGATCGCTTCATAATACATTTTAGATATTTAGAGTTTGTTTGAGCCCATTTTTTTTTCTAAAGAATGCATTTTGGAATAGTATATTGATGGAGAACGTGTGGTTGAAAAATAAGAAAAAGTCTTGGGTCAGTATAATATTATTTTATTAAAGAATATGTGATTGAAAAGAAAAGAGAGAGAAATGTATTTTGAAAATAATGTAGATCAAACAAGGGCTTATATTGCTACTTTCACTCATCAAAGCACATGGCCTGATTATAAATTGACCATTACTTCAGGAACAGAAAAGGTCCAGAATCCATCAGCTGAAAATTTTCAGCACATTCTGATCTCTTAGATGGAATCAGCATTCTAAAACAGTATTAAAAAATGGTAAATATTTATTAGAAGCTCCTAAATTTAGAAGAATGAAAGGTACAAGGTCAATCACAAGTTCTTGGAGCCAGGTTGCTAATGACTTGATGCATGCATGTCAATGATCACATAACGGAAGGCAACTAAGTGAGAATAAAACAGTCAATTGCATCTCCTTGCACTAAAATTACTTGATAAAATAATTATGAAAGATCCTGTCAATGCTTAGACAGAAAGAGAAAAGGTGTTTGGAGTACAACGAAAATGATGGATAAAGATTATGTTCTACTACTAAATGCAAATTGAACTTATGCACAACTTCGTACTTGTCCTGAAATGGGAAGTGTGTTGATTCGGTAGCATGACAGGAAAAACTTACAAGTTTTCCGATAGCTTCATAAGAAGGAGACAGCAACCTAGCCAACAAATTATTCATCAGCTTCTTATCAGGGATGGAGCAAAATATTAGCGTGATGGCACTGACTACTTCATCCTCGTCCTCTAAGGACAATTCCCTCTCTTCCAATCCCTAAAGACAATTTTGTCAATAAGATGTCTAACACAAAAAGACGTGCGTGCTCGACACATTTAGAATTCAAGAAATAATTGCGGCGCAGGCAAACAACAGCTTCCCCAACATCAAAGGCTGGAAAATTATTACAAATATCAAATAATAACTCAAAAGAGTTTTCATATTCAGTGTTCATGAATGCTTTCTAAAGGTTCTCTCCTGCATAGTCTGGCAATATATTCTTCGTAAAAGGTACGCTTAAACTTCTGAGAGTGAACAGATTTCTTAACTTACAATATCAATTAAACACAATGAAGATTCATATGATTATAGATATTCGAAAAAACAGAAGTAGACCCCAAAGAAATTGAACACGTGAACTTAAAGTGTTACAGGCATCCATCATAACCAACCTCTCCAATCCAAATTAAGATTTCCAAATTGGAAGGTTCACGCAGCATTGCAGCAGCCTCTTCGCATAATTTGCGAAATGCATAAGCACAAGCATTCGAACAAACAGGTTCTGATATCCCATTCGCAAGAAATAGTCTGAAAATAGCAAGTCAGTCAAATACCTTAAATGGCAAATGAAGGATAAGAAATGTGAAAGGAAGAGCTCAAGTGCTACAATTTACAATTCATTACTACTGTGGTCCGTGTAAATAGAATGATTTAATAGCAAATTCATTGCTCTAGTTCTTTTTAAGGTACGTGTAAAATGCATTCCTTTCTTCGTACACATTAGACATCGCCACATGTAAAAAACATGCTCATGTAAAAGCATTTACAACAATGGTCTTGTGTTGGTTTGAGAAGCTGATATCCACTTGGCATAGGAACCCATAACATCTGCAAGCGATTTGTATACCTAGAAGGAATAGAATTCAAAGGAAACTGCAATTAGAAAGTCACTGTATTCAGTACCTTCAATAAAGTTGCTCCTAGACTGAAGAAGCAGAGATATAGTCCTATTTTCAATTTATTTATTTTTAATTTGTCTTTCAGCTCACAAATAAAAAGAATCAAGATAGGAAAGAAAGCTAACATAGAAATGAGACTTACAAGGCACATAAAGCCCTTGAGGGCATCACCAGTCCTATTGGACAAAATTGTTACCAAATGCATAAGAATGGAGACATCAATAGGCTGTCCTTCCTTAAGAATCACTTCAGCAACCTGAAACAATGCTCATATTTAATTTCTGTAGACTGAAAATCTTCCAGTAAACGTGTGACACTGCACAATAATGCAGGCAATGAAAAAAAAGTACAAGAACATTTTTTATTTGATATGGTTCGCCGCACTCACTGCATTAAGCATGAATAGTTTGGCTTCCACCTCTTTCCAAGGAATATGTATGCCGGAAGATGTCCAACTTCCAGGGAAGATCTGATATATGCATGAATGAGAAAATTTCCATTATGTACACTAACAAAGTTCACTGTGCTTATTTTCTGTAAAGATGTCAAATCGCTCAAATTTCAAAAGTTAACAGATGAAATTATCTAAATGGATAAGAGTTGCACAATGAAATATACATAAATCACCTTTTGAATAAAGGAAGTAGATCGTATTAGCCGACATATATCTACCAAAATTTCCACCAAATTCATCCTAAATTGTACGAGGCTGTCGGGCAGGTCAACAGTTCTACCATCATCATTATATGTGGAATCATCAACCTGGCAGACACATGATTCAATCTTATGAAAGAAAAAGGAAAGAGATAACTAAGAAGATAAAATAATAATAATAATAATAATAAATAGAAAGACAAGACCCGGGCAAAAGGTTTATGAAGACCTATTAACCATTTATAAAATTCCCCGCACCTTAAAACTGGTTCAGCACTAATATTTACTATTCTATGGGTGCCTTTGCTACGAGGTGATGTAAAACTAGGAGAGGGGCAATATTTTGGCCCTTTAAAAAGGTAATAGGTACCTTGGTCATTCAACTAGAAATCAAATGCCTGAATACAGGAACCTCAAAGCCACATCCAGAGTGAGGGTTTTTGGATTATTAATTGTGGGAAATGAGATTCAAAATGGAAAGTAGTTCTCAAAAATCCATACAATAGTTCTTCACATTGACATCCAAGAATGAGAATCATAAGTTTTTGTTGAACACTTGATTTAAAAGTGTAAGCTCTTAGAGAGGACCACAATCATTTTATTAGACTTTTAGCTTCAACATTCCCCCCACGTGTAAGTTAGGTTTATATTTTCCATGAAAGCCTTACACATACACAGGTGATGACATATGAGTGGTGATGAGACATAAAATCCGGACCTTAGCATGCTATGATACCATATTGAACCACTTTTTTAAAAAAAAGGTTTAAGCTTTTAGAGATAGCAACATCTATATCATTTAAATCTTATTTTCATCGGTTAATCTCATTGATCATGAAATGTCTATTTAAGCTTTCCGGAAGCTAAGGGTCCGTTTGATTGCAAGGGTAGAAAATGAGTGGAAAGAAAATGAATTTCAGAGAAAATAATTGTTTAGAACTTGTTTTCCAAGGAATTGTTAATTAAGTTGTTTGATTGATATAATTTTCCATCCGAAAAATTTTAAAATTTTGGATCTTTTGTGTTCGTTTGACTTTGCTTTACACTAAAATTGTCTATGATAATTTTTTTCCACAATTGGTTATAAAATTTGTTTCCATTGCCAAAAAGTAAAAAAAAAAAATTCCAAGAAAATCATTTTTTTATCAAAGTTTAGTGTTCGTTTGACTTTATTTTACATGGAAATTGGCCAATAAATGAATTTTTTTTTTTTTTTTAATAAAATTTGTTCCATTTGCCAAAAAAAAAAAGGTTGGAATTCCATTTTCCCACCAAAATGGTGGGAAAAGGAATTCAACAAAAACCAAGAAATAATGGCGCGTGAGGTAGAGAGGGGAAAACATTTTGCCTAGAAAATTAAACGTATCAAACATGTTAAAAAGTGGGAAATAGAATTCATTTTCCATTTTCCTTGGAAAATTAGGCTTATCAAACAGGGCCTAAGTCGAAAACAAAGCAGAACAAATGTTAAAAATGATATCTCAATATACAAGGTAAAAAAACTGATCAATGGGAGAAACAAATGGCATTTGTGACAAAGTCCTTTCGTCTTTGGTCATTTTGGAGACTCAAAAAATTTCACTTTTCTGAAAAAATATAAAGATACTCCTATAAACATTAATACAAGATTTAATACCTAGATTAGTGTATTATCAATATCTGTTATATTGGCATCTATTTTCAGGATTAACCACTTTGAGTTTGTGGGGAGCAAACATAAGCAAAACAACTTTTGTAGTGAATGCACTAAAGCATAAAACAGAGGTGAAGCCAAAGGAGATGGAGCCAAAAACTATAGATAAGGCAATAGTCACTTCTTTGTTTAAGAGAATAAGATCATCTCTTATTCATTTGAATGGTAACACTCATTACTTTCTTCCATCAATGGGGAGCAAGCTTTGGTGAGACGCTGTCTTCATGGACGAAAGAACCTATGAATTATTTTACTTTCACGCGTGCTACCAAGTTGTGCTCATTCTGGTTCACCGTATCATTGTAGAGAATCCCTACCTAATTTCTCGTCATTTTTTTATTCTTGATTTTTGTTTCGTTATTATACATCGATCGAACGATTTCTTGTTATTTAAAATTTTTAAAAGGTATTCATAGCCCTGGATTTTTCTCCTCTGTTTCAATATTAAAGTTTCATAGGCTATTAAGCTCCTATTTGATGGCCATTATTTAAAAGCTTTTTTTCTACACTAATTTTCAACCAAAAATTCACATAATACAATATTATGCTAAAACCAAACATTTTCCCTGTATTTTAACCACACATTCTCCTAAAATACTATTCATAACATTGTTTTCCTAAATAATGGCCATCAAACAGGGGCAAAATTCTAATTGAACATGCTAAATACGGATAAAACAGAATAAATATCTACTCACCCATAGGAAAAAGATTTGTAACATAAAATACATACTAAAACTTGTGTAAAGAGAGAGACGCGATAAATTTTGTTTGGTCGATTTCATTTTCATTCCCAGTTTCAATAATACAAGGTCCAGGTTTTTGCAACTAAGAAGTTGAATCCAATCAATTTTCTATTTTCGGTATTGGAGACGGGAAAATATAGAGTTGATTAAAACCCTAGAGAAAATTAAGCAATTTCTCTGAAAATCCAAGGGAAAAGTGAAATTTCTCAAAATGGCAAAGAAGGGTAAGGCAACTGATACCCTAATCCACAGTTCCCATAAAGAGCATATGATGATGCAAAGAAAGAAGTTTGAATAAAAAAGTTAAAATAGGAAATATGGAATTTAATAGGATTTTTATTATATATCTTTTCCATCTATTGATATGATAGTGATAGGCTCCTATCCACATCATGCATTAAAGGACCTAGAAGAAGAATAACCTACTAATGGGTGGAAAATTAGTCTATTAGAGAGAAAATGGGAGGGAAAAACAATTACAAGTAGCTTATAAATAAAGAAAGGGGGGAAAGGATCGGGCATGCAAAATAGTGAATGAAAATCGTAGAGAGTACAGCCCTCTCGAAAGGCTGATTGTGGTTCCTATCAAATTAGTATTAGAGCACTCAATTCTGGGGCAGATGGAAACCAAATTCAGCAAGGAATTGGAGGAAAAATGGAGCTCGTTATTCAATCGATTTGATCACATGATGATGCGACATATAGAAGAAGATCGAGCAAGAGATTTTGGACTGGATTCACACGGCCGGCTAAAAACATCAATATTCTATGGAGAAAACACAGATCGATAGGTGTCGGAGGCGAAGAAGATTTTCTCAAAAATCAGTTATCGGAGGCGGAGAAAATAGAGGCTGCCACAGCGTGTTTTAGCGGCGAAGCATGGGATAGGTTTCAATTTGATAGGAACCACAATCAGCCTTTCGAGAGGGCTGTACTCTACGATTTTCACTCACTATTTTGCATGCCCGATTCTTTCCCCCCTTTATTTATAAGCTACTTGCAATTGTTTTTCCCTCCCATTTTTACTCTCTAACAGACTAATCTTCCACCCACTAGTAGGTTATTCTTCTTCTAGGTTCTTCTAGAATGCATGAGGTGGATAGGAGACTATCGAAGGCGGAGAAAATAGAGGCTGCCATGGCGTGTTTTGGCAGCGAAGCATGGGATTGGTTTCAATGGCTAGATTGTCGTCGACACATGCAAACATGGGAAGAATTGAAAGAGCGAATGATAATCAAATCCGGCCATCCATGGGAGAGGACTTACCGGAGCATACCTTTGCTTATGAAATACTGCCCAAGTCGGATGAGGCAGCAATAGAAATCGATGGGCAGGAAAGAGAGAGGAAGGAAAAAGAGACGACAGAGAACTCACCTAAGCCTGCAATTTCTAAAGCCCATTTGTCGGTAAATCTAACTCGAAACATTGGGAAACCAGAAATCTCACCCAAAACCAACAAAGTAGGAGAAAGTGCAGTTGGTCGGGGCCCCTGGGAGGAAACCATCGTTAGAGGAAATCAGAAACTAATTAAAATCTCACCATCACCATTGCCGAAGTCGGAGATCGGAGATGGAAAGGATCTCTACAATTCGACTGAATCTGGAGAAGAGGAACGAATGGAAATTATTGGATTGGATGGAACCCTCTCAAAAGGCTGATTGTGGTTCCTATCAGATAGTACTCCTTCATATATGATTGATTATATAATAAATCTTTCAGGATAAATTGTGACTTGGCATTAGAGCTTTTGGTTGTTCCAATATCTCTAAAACCTTCGTTGATTCCTTCAACGGACCAAAATATTCGACAACCCTCTCCTCTAAATCGCTTCGGCGACCCTCTACCTTTGAAAATTAGGGTCTCAAAATTGCAAACCATAGACAACCCCTAAATAAGAAACTAAGGTTTCTAATTAAAGCACAATTTTTCCATTTGAACCTTAACCAAATCTACCCAAAACCAAGTGAATTCCGAAGACGTGCACAATCTCTAGTGCCTTGATCTACTAGTGTGCAGCTTCAGGTCTGGTACGCGACTTTTGATGGACTCTACACCCTTGCACAATCTTAACAAAGATTACCCAGGGCCTCGTGAACTCCGATGAAGGTTACCCAGGGTTGCACCTCTATTTCTAATGAAGATTTGTTGTTTACGACTACTTTCCCGCCACATCCAGGCTGCACAAATCTCCAACGAGCACATTCATGGATATGGGATCATGTGTACCCTTCTTCAACTTATCCTTGTTGCCGACAAGAATTGATGCAGAAGAAGCTAATAGGGTTTAATTCAAAGCATACACATCCACAAAGAGCAGTATCAAGGATCGTCATGAAGATTTGATGTTTCACAATATTGCATATCAGTCCTTTCAAATTTGTCAAATTGATCCCTAAGGTTTCAAAATCTTGCATATTAGTCTTGAATTTTCTTAAAGTGAAATTTCATCCCTAAACTTTCAAATTGGAGCAAATTATCCCCTTCTGGTACCCTAAGGTTTAGTGTGACCATTCTATTACTCTTTCTATTGCTGGATGCCCTTCAGCTACATCTTTCAAAACTGCTCGATTTTTTATCTTGGTTGACTAGCCAGCCTAGGGTGTGACTGATTGATCTTAGTTGATATTCTTCGATTCTTCCATTTTGCTGCTGCAAATGTCTCATAAAGGTGATAAGACCCTTTCTCACAACAGGAATGTATTTTGTTGTCTGACTATTCATGACATTACATCAACTGTTCATCTTATATTGAATGGATCTAATTACCAGGTGTGGTCTAAAATTATGGAGATGCATATTGTAGGTCAGAAGAAAAAGGGCTACATTACATGACGGAAGGTGGCACCGCTGAAGGATGATTCCGAGTTATGATAAATGGGAGGCTGAAAACACTTTGGTCTAGTCTTGCCTCATAAATTCCAATGCTGACGGTGTGGAACATCTAAAGAAGTTTGGGATGCACTAAAAAATAACTATATTGATGTTTTTGACTCTTCATAGGTAACTGGATTGATGAAGTCACGTTCCAATTGCGTCAAGATGGTCGGCCTCTTGCTGAATACCACATGAACTTAACTCCATATTTATGGAACTTATTATTAAAGGCCTAATGATAACGCCAGATATTGAGAAGCAAACAAAGCGTATTGCTGAGTACTAGGCAGGTTTATATACTTCTTGCAGGTCTTGACCACATCTTGGATCAAGTTAGTATTATTTTAGCTACTTCTCTCCCAAGTCTGGAATAGACTTACCCGTCTATCGTAAAGTACATAGGCAAGTTACTATGGGTACAAAGGTCATCTTTGAGGCTTAAGCTTTGGCTATTCAGAAGAATAACTCACAACTAGCTACTCCAGCCCCTTCTACCAAGCCCTGCACCTATTGCCATGGCGCTATACACACAACTAATGTTTGCTAGAAACTACATGATTACCTGAAATGTTTAAAAAATAAACAAACTGAATAGACAAAGAAATCCGCTCAGGTGGCTACCACTTATGCCTTTCCATCCTCTACTGCTCATGCATCAAGTAATCACTCATGCCCGACCATCTAATCAACAAGACAATTGAAACTAGCATAGAGGGGATGCTTTTACTACTAGGAGTTGCAATCAGAGTTAAACAGTGATTTTTTAGAAGCGGGCCATTCTATATATAACCATGAAATTTGGGACATGTTCGATACACCAAATTTGGAGTGGCGTCGGGAAGGGTGGTAGAAAAGTTAGACTATGAATTATGAAAATATTTCCATGTAGCTTATATCCAGTTTAGTTAGAAATTAATATTTTCCTCAGTAATAGAATTTTATTATTTTTCCTTTTTTCTTTCTTTCTATTGATAGAATTGTACTCCTAAATATAGGACTGATTATCAATGAGCCTAAATTCTTAATAAATTTACTATTGAAACAAACATAGAAATCCAGCTATTATTGCAAGAAAAAAAGAATCTAAAATGAAAAGACTAAGTAGAGGTTTCAATCCCTTTACGAAATGATATTAATTTAAAAGATCAGCAAAAAAAGAAAGAATATTTGACAGACAAACCTGAGCGCGTAACAAAAGAGCATCAAGCAATGCAGAGAAAACAGGAAAAAGTCGTTCGAAATTTTTCCTATTTTCTGCATTATCCACTTCAAGTCCAAGGATGTAGCTTGCAAGAGTACACCTAGAAAATTTAGAAAATGAAACGAGTTCAAGGCATTAAATATAAGCACAAGAAACTGTGTATTCCTAGAAGGGAAACATTATGATCAAGGAGATTATTATAGCACCGCAGAAACATCAAGAAGGTACCAAAACTGTAAAGTTGAGTCTGCAATCTCCCAGTCTCCACTTGGAAATGCCACACAACTGCCAACATACAAATAACACGTGTTCAATGAAGTAGATATGCTGAGTACTTTCTTGATTTTTCTTGATAAACAGCTTTTTAAATAAGGCATTTTCATCCTGAAGAATTTATTGATATGGTACAATAGGGGCACAACTCATCCACACAGGAAAACTATGCTGATCTTCACAAAATATTAGACAATCTAAAAACAGATACTATATGATCTGTGGCTACTATGAAGCAGCAAATATGTTTTGGCAGGATTTATACAAGAAAAATGTAAAGGCAGATAGTGGTCATTATGTAGATTTCAGTCAACAAGCAAAATATATTGAAAAATCAAAGCCCATCGAGTGGACGTTTAATGAATTACTCCCATCATCCTTTAGAGATCTTTCAACCTGGATCGCTGGACCACATTTATGACCAAAGCTGTAAAAAGTAAAGGAAATAATGATCGGCTTCTCTTGGTTTGTACTATTACATTGTTTTTTTCTCCTAAATTTGGAAAAACAATGACTTCTCTAGATTGGTTCTAGTTTAGCCAAGCACATATAGTAATACAGTGCTATAAAGGAGAGGGTAAAGAACCTATTTCTAGACATGAAGAACAAGAGAAGCCAGCCTATTGGTTATCGAGAACCCATTCAACCAATTAAAATCAATTGCAAAGAGTCCCAGTATTAGACACCCAAAAATTCATTAACAACTTATTTGTTTTTTTAGCTTTGAATGACACTAAAAAGTTACAAAAAATTCATTATCCAGTCCCATTTCTTATCTACAAAAGATATTCCCCTTCAACCTCAATTGTCATCTTTCCGTCACTCCAAATCATTCAAACTTATAAATGATATTTTTAATCAATGCACTTGGAAGTGACAGAAATATATATCACTGAAAGTGAAGGAAAGCTCCAACAAATTGCTTATGTGCCCTTTGCCAATAGCTTTGTTGTGCATGTGTCCACTCTAAAGTGCAAATTATTGATTGTGTTTTCTTCCACCCACCCCCATGACAACCTGAGTTCATTTATTGTTTCCTATCTTGTCACTAAATAATTATTTTTCCTGAAAGCTACTAACTAAACAAATTACATTAATGAAAAGCTTTAGCGCATATGAAAAGAAGCTTCTTTTCAAATAAGTGTTGCACGAACATTGTGCAATATATCCTCTCGAGTTAACTTCTGTTAGGAAATGAAGGCTAGAAATCTGACCTCAAGAGGGCATCTGCCAGTGCAAGTGCTTCAGAACTTGCTTGGACAATCAAAGATGGCGCCTAACAAACAACATATAAAGGAAATAATGAACAACAATGCTATAATTCTACATCATCATTTCCTGACTGAATATGGAATAGTTTTCTTCGAGGTGGGAATTAGAAAGCTTTAAACGATATCAAAATGATATCTGGAAAAAGTTAACGAACTGAATGCACAATGTATATTAGATACTAACAGCTTGACCAATTTCCGACATCAGACAAGCAAGACCTCCTATTGGTTTTTCATCCCTACTGTTAAGAGCAGGAACAAGAATTGCTTCCTTGAGAAATCCAACTCTGCACAGCAAAACCTGTGGTAGTCCCTGCCAGAGCAAAGGTCAATGACAATTAATTGTGATTGGAAGATACTAAAATTGGGAATCTCCTCCTATGTCTATATTAACAAAGCAATATCAAAGCTTTCCCACTTCTGTGTCCTAGTTAAGATTTAATCGTCTGAAAAAATGTATCACCCAATAATCGTGCATTCATTATGTTCAAGCTTTTCCATTGATTCCATTTGAATTCCCACTCCAACTGGATCTTATACAATACTCTAATAAAGAAAGACTAATTCTCCTAAACTCAAATGCAACTCTGAACATGACTGAATAAATAACATGAATAAAAGCCCAAGCCTTCCAGCTAAATACAATCTTTATTGAAAATAATTACTAAAATACCCTTGATAACAGTAAAGGCATCTACACTGAATAAGTACTTTCAAAGGAGTCAAATATGATCTATCTTATAATGTCAAAAGTTTGGTCTTTTAAAAGAATCTTTTAATCCGATCTCATTATGCCATGTGACGTCTTAGCCAAAAACACTTCACTTATGGGGAGTTAACATGAGTTGATAACAAGGGCAATGAGATCTTTTGGGGATTAGATTGTCATTATTCACTTTCAGTGTTGCTGTAAGCTGTCTCCCTACCTCTTCTTATGCCGTTCATTAATGACTTGAGCCTTGCCAAGATAGTTGCTGGTATTGGAAGAGAATTTACATCTCCAGTACATAGAATAGGAGAGATGAAGGACCGGTAATTTTACATATTTATTTAGACTAAGGACAGGATCTTGAAAGATTTATGATGTGGAAGCATAGAGTTGCAGCACTGTTAAGAGTGTTGTAGCTTGTGGGCATCATTTGTATTCAAGGAATTCTATGTAGTAGCTTGCCCCTATGATAATTAACTAGATCAGTTTAAGATCATGTTGTATCATGTCTATAAAGCATCATACTGAAATTAGATATTTAATCATATTACAAAATTTTTATTATGTCAAAAAATTATGCAAATGAAAGAACCTAAAGATAAATTTATACCTCATGTCGACTCGCGAGTTCAACAAGAACTTCAACAGCCAGATCAAATGAAGACGAAACCTATTTGCCAGTAAAGAAGGCATGAATAAACATGTTATGCACAACATTTTCAAAAGATCTTCAATAACATCATGTCTAGAAAGATGCATTACCTGCAAGGAATTGAAAACAAAATTAAGAACTGGATGCGCTGGCAATAAGCTTAAAGGAATTTCCGAAAAGCACCCAGCTCGAACCTGAAAGCAATAAGATCAGCACTACAGGAAAATGGAGATATTGTAGTGCTAAATATGCACGGATGCGAAGTACATGGTGAAGTATGTTTTATTGAACTAATCAAGAATCAATTATTTAAACTAGAGAGCAATAAGGATTACCTAGGGATATTTTCGATTTAATACAGAATTATTATTTACTCCTTAGTGTGAAATTTACAAGTGATGCTGTCTAAGGTGATTTAACAATTTGAAATGTAAAATACCTTCTCTGTCATTAATTCCTTTTTATCTTTAGTTAATCTGGAAAAACAGATGATGTCCAATTCAACATGATTTTCCTAGCTTGGTAAATGTAGGACAATGTAAGAAGCAATTACTGCTGCTGGTATTCCCATTTTGCTAGGATTTTATTTCATTACTTAGATAGGAATTCTATCTCTTTTACATTTTTTGTGTTCTTTTCTTTTTAGGATATTGTTTATTTCCTTACAATATTATGGCTAGAAGATTACTGTGCCTATATAAGAAGAGGCTGGGCACACTTTCTAACCATCTAATTCAATGCATTCAAGTTATTTTACTACAAATCTAAGTTCAATAAAAAAATTTTATTTACTAAACTTCAAATTTCATTTCCGCCAGAAAGAGAAGACCTAAATTTTTTCAATAAAATCTTACCCAACTTAACAAGCAACGCAATATCTTTCTGTTCCTGTCATGGTGTTCAGCACCACTGCCAAAGGTCTTCTCAAATTGCTGCACTATGAACTCAAGAACCATAGGAGTATATGCAAGAAGCTGCTATAGCAAAATAATGTTTATATGAGAAAAGAACCCAAAGGCAATGGGCATGTGCCAGAAAAAAATGAGAGATGAAGAAATGCTTGCATCAGAAAGTAGTGAAACCTCTCGCTCATACTCATAACGCCGAGCAGTGCTTATACTGCAATCAGCATTCTGATCCTCGATAATCTCTGGCAAGACTGTGAGCATCTCTAGAACAGCAATGTCTCCATTACCCTGATTTTGTAAATTCTGAAGACTGTAGAATAGCTTCTCGATAGGTTTTCCATGCTCTACAGCATGAAGTATAAGCGTAGAGAGAGCAAGACATATTTGTGTTAAGAGCTGCTTTGAAAATAAAGCAAACATTTCAGAAAACTTTACTTTGTTGATTCACAATAACTTGGAAAGTGAGATTATAAGTTCAACACCAGAAAATCACATTCAAGTCAAAAGTTGATCACCTGAGGAGGACCTGAAGTAAATCTTTTAGCAGCTAAAAGAAGAACATTTAGCAGAGTATCTTTTGCTTCTAACTGCAAATTGCGTCCTTCATTTTGGATCTGTAAGAAGACAAAATAACATCATGCTTGCAGCAAAGAGAGGTTATTATTTTCCCGTGCAAATCCATAGAACATAAAAAAGGAACGAAAAACAACACTAAAGTAAACAGAATAAAGTAAAAATCGACTAAACGAACTTCTCAACTGATGTAATATGCAAAATTTTCAAAATTTGTAGGAAGAAACCAGTCCTAGTGAAGAGAAATTATACACACCCAGAGCTAACTCAAGCAAGTAAAATAAGTTTTATGGTGTTATGGTTTATTTTAGTTAATTAACATTTACTTTCTAGTCTTATTTTCAGTTATATTTTGAATGAGTCAAATAGTGTTAGTGGATTGTTAGACATATTTTTCTCCTATGTGAGGCTACAATTGATCAATGAAAATGGCATCATATTATTTTGTTGCAAACATAGTGGTTGTCTCATAGGTTTAGGTTCCTTGAAAACCTAGCTATGGAGGTTAAGACTCCCTCAAATGAGCCTATATCTTCTATAAATTCTCTTAACAGAAGCACGATCATAACAATTGGTATAATAGCCGGGAAATAAAGCAAGGAGCAAATCCTAGCAATGAAGCAACACCTAGAGCATATAAAGAAAATAAAGTCTTTTGATGTAGAGCAAAATAATTTTTTTTAGCAAAATGAATGAGACGTAAAAGATGTTAGATGCAAAACTGGGGCTGTTTCTAAGTCAACCTACCAAAGGTGATGCTATTCACACTCGTGTTCATATTGAAAAGCAGTGAAAATGGGTAGAAGTCGACCATGGAATTTTGTATCCATAACAAGCTTGGGCTAAAGAACTAACGCTAAATTGGTGAAAATGCAAGAGTTATTTATAAGAAAAGAACAAGAAGGACTAGCAACTAAGGAGCAGAAATTGGGTTTGGATTATGGCATAGTGGTAGGAGACATTGAACCACCTATTCCACATGGTGTTTCCAAACTCCTTTAGATATTTGATTGGGCAAAAAAGTCAAGAAAATGTTTGCAGCTTTCCAATGATAAGGCAGATGTGTTTCCATGCGTATGTAATAACTAACACTTAATTGAAGCTCAATGAAGTCATCCATATGCTTTGATCTTTCAAACTTGACACCAATCTCGAGACATGGTTCTCATTCTTGCCCAAACAAAAAAGATCTTGG
This sequence comes from Fraxinus cuspidata, assembly GCA_903798385.1. Classification (NCBI taxonomy): domain Eukaryota; kingdom Viridiplantae; phylum Streptophyta; class Magnoliopsida; order Lamiales; family Oleaceae; genus Fraxinus; species Fraxinus cuspidata. Next base: position 30,362 of record CAIGRP010023354.1, on the reverse strand, counting down.
AAATGTTACTATCATTTACCATATTGATTGAGTTATTGAATTCCACTTCCATAGCGTATTCAGAAAAGACCAAGATTTCTTTAAATGTAATCATCAATTGGAAGTGAAGAGAACATCACCATCGTTCTTATATTCATCCTTGACGACAGGGGAGCTTTTATGGGGTGGGAATGTTACAGTGCTTAATCTTGTTTCTAGTTATGTTTTGAATAAGTTAAATAGTGTCAGTGGGTTCTTAGATTCCTCCTACATAAGTCTCCAATTGTAGTATCCCATTTCCTAGGAGAGAGAGTGTGTCATGGAACCACCACTGTAGATGTGTTTCTAATTAATATTTGTATTTAAGCACAATGACAAACGAAAATGGCATCAAATTAATTTTGTTACAAACATAGAGTTTATCTTGGAAGTTTAGGTTCCACGAAAATGTGGCTACAGAGGTCAAGATTCCCTCGAATGAGCCTACATCTTCTTTAGTTCTCTCAATAGAAACATGATCTAACATATAACAAGTTGTGTTATATTTCGACCCCTACTACAATTCTGAACATATTTTACTCTTCCGGTTTTATCAATGCATCTCGAGAGCTGGGATTTTGAAGTGAAGAACATTGGTGAATCCTGTTTACTGACTCTTGTACTTCAGTTCAAAGGACTAAAGTATGTTTCCCAAGAAAAATGGAAGTTAATGCATTTCAAACCCTTAACTCGTGAAGTATATGGCCTTAAACCTTCATGTTCCCGACACTAGCACAGCCCTAAACCTCTGCTGCAGCACAAAATTTTCATATTGTTGCGACCCAAAAACAAATTATTCATGTTATTAAAACTAAAACCCTAAAACCAAAATTTTAGGAAGTTACGAAATTAAAAAGTGTTCACCTTTCGCTTCAGAATCTGAGCAGCAAAAAACTCAACTTCGTAATCAAAAACAAATGGCTGGTGATGATCGAAGGAGAGGATAGAAGTGGCAATTTCCCAAGCTGAATCGGTTTGCTGGAACTGAACCAGCCATTGATTTGCGGCAACGCGGTTACACGATTGGGTATCGTGATTCAGAACGTGGACTGCCTGAGCTAGCTTCATGTGTAGCTCCATGCGGACCAAAAGAATCAGTCATTAATCAATTTTAAATGCGTAGAACCACCTGTAGTATCGCCTCTCTTACACAACCACCATCGATCTTATGGTTAAGATAATCCCAAGTGTTGAATTCTCACAGGAAGAATTTTGCCCTAGAAAGGAAATTTGGGAATATTGGTAAACATCCTGTCCGAAGTTAGCAAACTTTTCATTTTAGTCACTTAAATTTGCTTTGTAATATTTTGATCACTCATGCGTAGTTATAATATCAGTTTAGTCACTATTATGGGCGGAATTTGGCATAATTTTGAGTAGGACCCATTCACTCATTTTGGAAGATGAGAATTAGTTCATGTTCTTCTCCAAGAATATATCGAAATCATATATTTATTTGTCGAAAATGATAATCAGATGAATAAGAAATTTGAGTTTAAAGGGAATCAATTGAAAGATAAGTTTGTGTTGGAGGGTGTTTAATATAGAAAAATTATCAAGAAAGACTAGTTTATATGACTACAATTTCGAATTGTATAATCATGTGTAGTATAGAGACTTTCTCCACATGTCGATCGAATTAGCACTTTGGACATTGAACTTGTATGCGAGTGCGACTTGTATACATAAATATCATACTGAGCGGACCAAAATTAGCCCATTAGTGGGGTCCATGTGTTGCCTTTAATTTTTTCTTCCAATTGACTTTCCAATACCTAAATCCCTTGAAATTCTTGTTGTTAAAGATTGTAACACCTGCAACTTTCGGTATGTTGAATAACCATTAGAGCCTTTTATATAGATCATTTTTTCTTTGGTTCCAAATATAAATCGTCTTCACTTTTGCACACATTTTTAGTCTTCTGTCTGCAAATTTTTTTTTAGATTCTATATGAAGTCTTCGTAGTGTTGTCTAATACAAATTCAATTCATTAGAGTAGAAGAAAAAGTGCTCAAATTCTACTATTTTATTTGTTGTATCTTGAGATATAGATGTTCAAAAGAATCCTTAAAACACTTTTGGTTAAGGAGAAAATCTATTTTAAAGACATTGTGTAATACACAGGTTTCAATTTACAAATATATTATTTTTATATCAATTATTATTTCATTTTTTATTTATTGTGTTCTTCCTGTAATTAATAAAATATATTATTTTTCAATTTTTTCTAACAAATTTTAAACATATTTTGAAAAGAACCGACAGGCGATTATATTATTCTTCATTAAAAAATAAACATTTATTTGATTTTTCAAAAATGACAACATAATCAACCAATATAGATGTGATTACTGGAACCTGATTGTCACTTAAGTGCCAAGTCCTATCATGGCCCAACGTGTAGCTAAATTGTCAAGTCATGCTGTGACCCAGACAATGGCTCAAACAATTGGCCATGTTGTAACTATTCCACTTAATTACAAGGAAAAATCGAACAAATTCAATGATTTGAAAAGGTAACAATAGAAAATATTGTTTCTAGACCACCTCGTATCTTGTGAGGTTTTTAACTAAAAATGCTCCAAAGCTCAAAGAGGTTGGGGAGATATCCAAGCTATAATCACACTTGATGTTTGAAAACATTCTAATTTCTAGTGTCATAACCATATCATGAACAGTTTGACTGGTTCAACATATGACATGTATAGTAGGGTGAAAATGGCTAAGAAATTATGGAAATCTTTAGACCAAATATATAATTGGCCGATTCTTAGATTATAAAATGGTGGAGTCAAAAACTGCGATCATTCAAGTATTTTAACTCTAAGTGATTCCACATGAGATTTATGCTGAGATGATGATTTTAAGTGAAACTTTACAAGTGGTTGCTATTATCAAGAAGCTACATCTAGAATGTAAAAATTTCAAGAAATATCTTAAGCACAAGTAAAAGGAAATGAACATTAAAGAGCTAATTGTTGGATTTCGAATTTCTGCTAACAAAAGTTTAGAAAAGAAAGGGTTCAATCTCGTTGAGGCTAAAGCAAATGTTATAAAGCATGGTCAAACTTCTAAGACCTATAAAACAAGTCTGGGCCATCTGATGACAAAAGGGTTAGGATGTGATCAAAAGGTGGAATTTCTAAGAAAAAGTTTCAAGAAAAATGCTTCAACTATAACAATGTGAGTTATAAATCTTCAAAGTACAAATTGCCAAAGAAGAACAATAAAAAAGAAATATAGTTGACTAAATAACAGATGATGTGTCTAAAAATGGACCTCTTAGTCGTTATTTTTGAAGTGAATTTGGTAGGTACACCCAAAAGAGTGGTAGATTGATATTGCTATAAGACGTGTGCTTGTTAAAGAGTTGTTTACTTCTACGAAGCAACTGAGAATGGTGAAAAGTTGTTTATGTGAAATTCAGCAACTTCTAAAATTGAAGGTCAAGACAAGGGTGTTTATGATGATAACTCATGGGATATAGCTGACTTTAAACAATGTGATGTATGTGTCCAAAATCCATAAGAACCTAATGTCTTGATCGCTTCTAAATATACATGGTTTTTGTATAACGTTTGAATAAGACAAAGTTATTCTGTCTAAGAGTAGAATATTTTTTAAGCTCAATGCAATGATTGTTAAACTGAAAATGAATAAAACTAACTCTTCTACTTCCTCGCTTGAGTCTTTCAATTTGTGGCATGGTGGACTAGGACATGTCAATTATGATACTTTACGTAGATTAATTAACTTGAATTGTATACTTGTGTTCCATATTGATTCTAAACATAAGTATAACACTTTGTTGAGACAAAATTGACAAAGTCATCATTTCAATCAACTGAAATTAATTTAGAACGACTTGATTTAATTCATAGTGACGTGCGTTTTAAATTTTATATGAACAAAAGGTGACAACAAATACTTCATTACTTTTATTGATGATAGCACAAAATATTGTTGTGTGTATTTGCTTAAAAGTAAGGATGAAGCTACACAGAAATTTGTTCTTTGTATGTATGAAGTCAAAAATAAACTAAATAAGAAAATTAAAGCATTGAGAACTCACCAAGGTGGTGAGTATAAAACACAATTTGCTGAATTCTATGTACAATACGAAATCTTACACGAAATCACAGCACCTTATTCATCCCAACAAAATAGCGTTGCTGAATGGAAGAATTGTAATTTAAAATAAATTATGAATACAATGTTAATAAGTTATGTTTTATCTTAGAATATGTAGGGAGAAGCTATGCCGTCGAAAAATTACCTTCTAAATAGGGTACCCCGAAAGGAAAAAGAAAAGAACATCTATGAATTATGAAAATGAAGGAAATCTTTCAACAAATACTTATTAGTGCGAGGTTGTCTTGCTAAAGTAATTGTACAAACACTAAAGAAGGTGAAGATATGCTCTAAAATTGTAGATTGCATTTTCATTGGTTATAATAATAATAATAATAATAATAATAATAATAGTGCTTATCAATTACTTGTGTATGAATCTAAAATCATAAACATGCATAAAAACACAATAATAGAATCGAGAAATGTTTCATTCTTTGAACATGTATTTCAGTATGGATCCAAAAAGGAAGCATGTCTTCTAAATGGACAATAAGACTATGGTTAAAATTAATCAGAACCAAGGACTAGACGAGGAGGTCAAGGTTGGACCATAATGTAGCAAAAGAAGTTATGAATTTTTCAAAAAGACCTCAATGGAAAGAAGCTATTAAAAAGTGAAATAGATTCCATTTAGCAAAATTATACATGGAAGCTAGTAAAACTTCCTCTGGGAAGCAAACCCTAGGCTACAAATGATTTTTCAATAGGAAAATAAAAGCACACAATCGAGAAGAATAAGACTAAACTGGCGATAAAAGATTACATACAACAAAAATGCCATGACTATTTTGATACATATTCTCCAGTAATAGAAATAACATTTATTTGGATGATAATTACAATTGAAGCTTTGAAAAATCTTGAAATATATCAAATGGATGTAATGAATGAAGATTTAGAAGAAAAATCTATATGGAACAACTTGAGGATTTTTCATCACTAGTGCAAAAAAAGTTTGATAATGTCATATAATTTGTAGATTTAAGACCAATGAGTGTGACAAATGTGTTTACGTCAAAGATATCAAAAATAGTTATGTGTCTTTATGTTAATGACAAGTGTGTAGTTGGTAGCAACGATAACATAATTAAATCTACTAAAAATATTTCAAATTTAAGATTTGAAATGAAATATTTGTGTTTAGTTGATATGATACTTGTAGTTAAAATTTCGAGAATATCGGATGGACTTGTTCTACGCTAGTCACATTATGTGGACAAAATTCTTGAAATTTTAACAATAATGATTCTGGTATGGCTGGAATATCAATAGATACAAGTAATTATCTATCTAAAAATAAAGGTAAGAGTAGTAAGAGTACTCTACAAATATTGAAAGTTTGATGTACTTGATGACTTGTACAAGATCAGACATAGCTTTCACAATTAGTAAACTAAGTATATCTATGCAAGAAATCCAGGAGTTGACAATCGAAAATGAATAGTAAGAGCACTGGGGTACTTAAGAAATACTCATAGCTATGGATTCACATTACACTAGATATACTACAGTCATTGAAAGATGTAGTATGCTAACTAGATATCTGATATAAAAGACTCAAAGTCTAGTAATAGATTTATTTTCACACATGAAGGTGCAACTATATCATGGAATTCCTCTAAATAAACAGTTATAGCCAGATATCCCATAGAATCTGAGTTTATATCTCTAGAGAAATGTGGTGAAGAGGTTAAGTGGCTACACAACTTCTCAAACGATATTCCAAGATGGTCAAAGCTTCTTCCAAAAACTTACATACATTATGATAGTCAATTTGCGATTTGAAGGGCACAAAACAACATGTTTAAGGATAAGTCTAGCATATACATCATAGAACATAATACCATAAGATAACTACTCTTAGCTAGAGTTATCTTTGTTGACTATGTGAGGTTAAAAGATAATATTGAGGATCCACTTACCAAAGAGTTAAATAAAGAGTTAGTTGAAAAGTCATAGGAAGGTAAACCCTTGAACGAATAACTCAATACAATGAAAACTTAGTTTACTTGATTGAAGATCTCAAAATCTAGGTTCAAAAGGACAATCTATTTGTAAAAACTTTATCGAATCACTATGGAAAATATGCTATCTCATTACCATTCCTATGATCTAACAGTGATGCTCATAAAGATAAATGATAAGCAACCGGCTTTTAACATTAAGCTTTGGGGATTTAGGAGAGCTCAAATTTATTGAAATGTTATGACAAGTTCATGACTTCGCTCAAATATATGGCCATAATTTTTTCTTTAGCAGCAAGCCTGTTATTGACTTGATTTATCCCTACCTGTGAATCACTTTTTATTTCTATCTTTTGGGCATGCATTTCTTTTGCCAACCACAAACCAGCTAGTAAGAATTCATATTTAGCTTCAATATTTGTTGCCTTAAATATGAAACTTAACGCAAAATTTAGCCTATGCCTTTTTGGGCTTGTCAAAATCTTTCCTGCTCCAGCACAATTTTCTCCAGAAGATCCATCTACAAACACTTTTTAGGTTTCCTATTCCAACTCGATTTTAGGAATGTAGACGTCGATATTTCGGCAACGAAATTTGCCAATGCTTGATCTTTGATCGCGTATCGACCTTGACAACTTATTTCGAATTATTCTAATTTTGCTGTTATATTTCATCAATCTTCATGATGCATCAGGTTTTTGTAATACTTGTTTAAATGGAAAACTGGTCAATACCTCAACACTTTAGAAATGAGGTGTAACTTTTGTGATGCTATTGCTAAGGGCGGACCCAAGAAGGATGTTCAGTGGGGGGCGAAACAAAAAAACTTTGGAAAAAAAAATCTGAAAACCTAAAAAAACTTAAAAAAAAAAAAATTTGAAAATCTGAAAATCTGAAAAAAAAATCGGGAAATCTGAAAATTTAGTGGGGCGACGGCCCCCACTGGGCCTCATGTAGGTCCGCCCTGGGCAATGGCCAACTTTTTCCAAGATATCTAGTCTCAGCACTTTGTAAGACTTTACTCACATAATATAATGGCAATTGTTGCTGCCCTTCCTATTTGAATAAGATGGAACTTATACTATTTTAGAAACCATCAAGAACATTTTTTCTCCATTTACTAGCTTGGCTAGCATTAGAGTTTTTCCTAAATGTTCATTCATGGCTTGTACGCATTCTTCAGACCATTCAAATCTCCTTCATCCTTTTAATGTTTAGAAGAATAGTGAGCATTTATTTGTAGCTCTTGAAACATATTTGCTTTAAACTGCGACCCTGAATGTTGTACTTTGTACCTTATTAGGTTTTTTTGGAGATCACATTTCAATAATGGTTTGGATTTTGTCAGGGTTTACTTCAATGCTTTGTTGATTTACCATGAACCATAAGAATTTCCTTGACACGACTCCAAAAGCACACTTTTCACTCTAATAATATCACTACTCTACCTTTTACCTCTCAATGCTTCTTGCAAGTGCTTCAAGAAACCAAAGTTATGGAAGAACTTGACCCTTTAATTATAAAAACTATGAACCTTACTATGAATTTGTTGAACGCCACAAAGAATTAATCTTTGATAAGTACATTTAATTTAATGAAGAACAAGAGAAAGAAACCTAGCTTTGTAATAAATTCAATAATAACGTGTTTACAATGAAAATAATGAGTCATATATATAGGGAACCCATAAAAACCTATGGAATTATATCAAAAAGATACCATAAGAAGAGTTCTACCCAAAAAATAGACTTCTAGGAGAAAAATTGAAAAAACTCGTCTAGAAAATCAATTATGTGACCGCATAATTATAGCTCTTGCGATCGCATAGAACAACCAAAATTTTACTTCTTTGTTTTGGGAATAGTACATGCGATAACATCTCGTTTTATACCATGCAACAACATCCGACTGGCTTCCAATTTTATTTTCTTGATTCCAATGCATCGAACTTGGTGTTTGACTTGTAAACTTCAAACTCTTGCATCGAACTCTTGATTCCTATTTGATTGAGATCTTGTCATTCGTTCCTTTTCAAGTTGAGCCCAATCTTTGTAAACTTGTTGCCCTTTATGGATCCTATCAAAGGGTCATAAAACTGAGTTAAATAGTGGGAGCGTCATTTACTTTTATTGAATTATGAGCAACAATATAAATTTGAGAAGCATACTGGATACCAACAATCAGGCTAAATTTTCCAGATTAGCACCACAATATGAGAATTATTCTCAAACATGAGAAAATTGGTTATATCCTTGATTTGCTCTTTCTAGAGACACTGTTGATGACTCAACAAAGGAAGAAATGGCTACTTAACAAAGTAACGACGGTAGTACTGTAACATGTATGATGCTTGTAGCTATATTACTGGAGTTACAAAAGCAACATTAGGGTATAAATGCTAACACAATGATTTTTCATCGGAATCAAGAAAACAAAATTGGAAGCCTGTCGATTAACTATACTATCCTACGGTATAAAACTGGATGCTATAGCATGTACTATTCCTTAAACAAAGAAGTAGATTTTTGGTTGTTCTATGTTGTCGTGGGAGTTATATCTAGTTCATTTTCGGAACACGTTTTATGATAGGATCCATGGAGGGCAACAAATTTACAAAAATCCGACTCAACTTGAAGATGAACCAATGATGAGATCGAGAGCAAATAGGATCAATGAAGCCATGTATTTACTTGTTCAAGCTATGAAGGCCAAGATTTTGAAGTTAACAAGACGTTAACACCAAGTTTCTAGTTGGGCATGAATGCAGAATCAAGTTGGATGCATTGGAATCAAGAAAACAAAATTGGAAGCCTGTCGGATAACTATACCGTTGCATAGTATAAAACAGGATGCTATAGTATGCAGTATTCTTGAAATAAAGAAGTGGAATTTTGGTTGTTCTATGATGTCTCGGGAGTTATAACTATGCGGTAGCATAGTTCATTTTTGTAACTTTTTTTTCTAATTTTTCTTGAAGTCTATTTTTGGTAGAACTCTTTTCATGGTCTCTTTTTGATATCTTTTATATATATATATATATATATATACACACACACACATATATATATACATATATATAATTCCATTTTAATTAGGTTTTTAGGGTTCCCTATAAATATGATTTATTTTTTGCATTGTAATATTAACACATTATTGAGGGAATTAATAAAGCGAGATTTGCTTTCTTCTTGTTCTTTATTGAACTTAATTTCAAACTTATCAAAGATTTTATCTTTGTGGCGTTTAATAAATTCATAGCAAGGTTCATAGTTTTTGTAGTTAAGGGGTTAAGTTCTTCCATAACTTTGGTTCCTTGATTATTATTGGGTCAAGCTTCAAATTGGGATTTTAGCTTTCTTGGGTTGTGATTCAATCTTTTGTGGGTTTCAGAATTACTATTGCTACGTGGGTTTACATCAAACGCATGTCCAAATTATATAGAGATGAATATTTGGGATGAACTGATTTTGAATCATTTGACAAATGCGAATCACACCCATTAGGTAAGATGACCACATCTCCTTTTACTTGAAAAGGAGAACGAGCTACACATTACTAGGCTTAATACTTAATGATGTATGTGGACCAACGTCAATTAATGCGATGAGGTTTCTCTTACTTCATCACATTTACTGATAACTATTCTAGATATGGTTGTATACTTAATGAAGTTCAAGCATGAAGAACTTGAAAAGTTCATGAAATTCAAGCAAGAAGTAGAGAAACAAATAGGTAAAGGTATTCTCACATTAAGCTCTGATCGAGGTAGAGAATATTTGAAAGGAGAATTTTTAGATAATTTAAAAGAGAATTTAATTCTCTTCTAGTGGATTCTGCCACATACGTCGCAACATAACAATATATGTAAAAGAAGGGATTGCACACTATTAGATATAATGCGACTATTAACGAACCATATAAGCCTCCCAAAATCATTATGGGGTCATGCACTAATTTCCATATGCAGCATATTAAATTGTGTCCCATCTAAATCGGTTGACAAATTTCATACGAGTTATGGAAAGGCAGAAAGCCCAACTTGTCTCATATTAAAGTTTGGGGTTGTAACGCTTATGTGAAGCACACTGAATCGGATAAGCTTGAGGACAATTCGATAAATGCATGTTTCTGGAACATCCAAAATAGACAATTGGATATCAATTTTATAATCTCATTGAAAAGAAAGTGTTTATCTCAAAACATGCCATATTTTTAAAGAAATTATAGGAGAGGATAGTGGGAGCAGAATTTATCTCGAAAGAATTCAATAATCCACATATATAGTTGATCGAGGAGATGAACCTAAGTATATTCCCACACTAGTTAAGGGACAAACTCTTGATCAGGAAGTAGAGACTTCTGAGGACACGTTAGCTCCGTGTAAATTTGTAGGATCATTCGACCTTCTAGAAGCTACGAATCCATGATTATTAAACATGCATTACTAATCGAGGATGATGAACTTACTAATTACGTAGAAGTAAAGTCAAGTATTGACTCAAAGAGATTGAGGAGGCCATGGAATTCGAAATGAAGTCAATGTATGTAAACAAGGTTTAGACCTTGATTGACTAGAATGATATGATAAAATCATAAGTTGTAAATGTGTATATAAGAAAAGGTCACATAGATGGGAACATCCATATAAACAAAGCAATGCTAGTAGCAAAAAGTTATAAACAAAAACAAGGAGTTGACTTTGATGAAACATTTTCACATGCAGTCATACCTCGAATTTTGCTTGTAATAACGACATACCATGACTATGAGTTATGTCAAATGGGTGTCAAAAATACTTTCCTTAACAAAAACTTGTGAGATGAAGTGTATATGTCATATCTCGAATGTTTTGAATCTAAATATGCTTACAAGGTATGCAAGCTTGATCGATCCATATAGGGATTAAAACAAGCTTCTAAGAGTTGGAATCTTCATTCTGATGAGATAATCAAACTAGTTTGATTGTAGAAATGAAGATGAACCGCGTGTTTATAAGAAAATAATGGGAGCGTTGTTGTATTCCAGATATTATACGTAAATGATATATTATTAACAGAAAATGATGTTCTTATATTTCAATAGTTGAAATTGTGTTTGTTAAAGGATTTCTTCGTGAAACATATGTGAAAAAGCAATTTGATCTCTAAAGATAGATCTTGAAAATTTAAGAAGATTTTATATGGAGAAAATAAACTCAGAAATCATTGATACACTGATATTAACTTTTAGTCATACTATGATGATAATGAATCTCAATTTGGATATTTGTTTACTCTTAATAATGGATTGGTTAGTTGGAAATGTTCCAAACACGAAAAAATCGTTGATTCAATAATAAAAGCCCAGTACATTATTGCTTCAGAAGCAACAAAGGTTGTGGTTTGGATCAAGAAGCTCATCAATGAACTTGAAGTAATTCCTAACGTTGTTGATCACATACTTCTGTATTATGATAACAATGGAGCCATTGCGTAAGTGAAGGAACTCAGGTCTCGTCAATGATCTATATATGTGTTAAGGCAATAATCTTATCAAAGAGATAATAATACAAGGAAATGACATAAAGAAAGAACGAGTTCCCACGATTGATAATATTGCAAATCCATTGAAAAGAGTTTTCGTAACATAAACATGATCGTCATATAGACTCTTATGACATGAGATACAAAAGTCATTGAATCTAGTACAATGAGAGTTTGTGAGTGTTATGCCACAGGTCTAATCAATTTTTAATATAAACAATTTTAATAGATAATTGATGCATTTTATTCATAACAGATCTATTATTACATTGAATTAATATTCTAATACATTAAATAATAGAGTCCATAGACTCAAGTTTTAGTAACTTGTTAATCATAAAGAGTTGTAATTGTGATATACAAATGATATATGACTGAATCTTAAATTATCCGTGGTCATAAGTAATAACAAGATACGTATATCGTTATTATGGATAGATCATCACGTGTGGTATTTCTTATGAAGTAAATAGCTGATCTCACAATCTAATATGTAGTAACACTTAAATGAACAAATGAATGTTTCATTATAAGAACAAAACATTGGAGATCAGTTGGAAAGATTCCACATGGATAACTGTCTGAGCGTCATTGGTAAATCTGTAACGTTTGATATTGGAATTTGTCATTTAACTTGAGGTCATCATAGTGCCTTATATGAGGACATAATGCTTTGGTGATATTGGATGTTGCTCTATCGAGAGTTACTAATATAACATCGTTTGTGTATGTCAAGAATCATATGAAGGTTGTGAATGAAATAGAGGATTCGTCACTCTTATATAGGAAAAGATTATGATATACATTTCATTAAATTAAGTCGATAACGAAATAATTGACCATGTGTACTTACAAGTCAAAAAGAGTCTTCGACTTATATTGACTTAAGAGTAGGATGAAAGATATGATTGATAATCGAGATTTACATATTTACATATCTCGTAATTGATCGGATCATATTGACGAAGGGATTATAGTTCCACGATAAACGAACAAGTATGATTTTGTCATATCACGTGACATTTTTCGTGACATGTGTTGCTCTAACACATTACTAGATGTCAATTTGAGACGATGAATGTATATTAATATTAATCTAGGTGAATTAATGATAAATTAAAATGGTGTTTTAATTTTTCTTATTTTGATTAGATCAAAATAATAATTCAATTCGTTAGGCATCGTGATTGGAAACCTAATAGGTGACACACAAGATGAGAACTAGAAGAATGCAATATACTAATTAATTAATCAGAATTAAGTTTAAGTGTCCGGTTAAGCCCCTTGGATTTTTATTAATAAGCCATTAGGATTTGAAAAATAAAACAACACAATTCATTATTTTCCCGACACAAGAAAATAAAAGTCTTAATTACTTCATTCCTGTTCCCTGTGTGAATTTTCATTGGAAACTAATTAATTGAACAACTGTGGATTGCAAAACCGTGATTTTTCATGTTCAAGATAAGTAAAAAAGTTTGTAGAATTCAACAAAGGTATAATTTCTATCACAGTTTCTTTCTAAACACAAAAAAGATCATCAGTGAGAATTGAAATATTATTTATTTTCGGTTGTACATGATTAAGTAAATTTCCAACATTAAAATCTTAGGAACACGACAAAAGCCGTGAGGGATATGATGGGCTCAAGCTCTCTTAGAGTAGAAAAGTACGTAAGTTAACAACTATAGCTTACTGAAGAATATATCAGGATTGTACAATATTGATGGTGAAAGAAAAGTAACAAAACTTTACCATAAATACTCAACTCAAGCAACTTTCTACCTCAAGGATTGCAAAAGAATTGACCATAAAGAAAAAGATGATTGTAATTCATTTACAAAAAAATGATTTGGTTGACTAGTTGGAGCACTCAAAAACTAGTTTGGTAACTTGAAAGTTTGGAGGGCCAAATATAAATCAAGAAATATGCTAGTACATTGAAGACAAAAACTTTCATTTTCATACCACCATAAATAGCCAAAACAACATATTTAAGCAAATGACTACAGACAAGCGCTTTGGGAGGAAATCCAATTTTCTTCCATTTTATTTATTACGTTTTTTTAGAAAAAATGATTAGTGAACTTTATTACTTTTAGCTGTTTAGGTATCTTCATCCCTATATTGCCCTATAAGGTGCGATGTGTTGAGCTTATATGAATTTCCGTATTATTATGATTAATTTATCTTTAGAAAAAGGCGAAGAACACATCAAGAGCAAATCCAAGAATTTCAAGATTGAATTCAAGAGTTTTCGGGTGATGAATAGCTTTTATATTTTTTGTTTTCTCCTTCACAACATGTTAGGTTAAATAAATCTAGGGCTAGAGTTACGATATATCCTGTATCATGTACCTTTAATTGTTATTTTTCTATCTAACATTCAAACAAATTTTCAATTATGGAATAATTTTCATTGAATTGCCTTCTTTACAATTATGTGCACAATAATTGTATGAATATTGTCGCTTGTTTTACCCTCGAAATATGAAAAATAAGTTAGACATAGTCTTAATCATTGTAGAGTTTGATAGGAGTACACATATACCGCTATACTCTATGTAATCTTTAAATATTTATGAATCATTAATGAATTCTTGTTTGTTTATATCCATCATAGAGATATAGTTGGGTCACAAGTGAGAATATGTTTAATTCTGCTAAAGAGAGATTGTTAAACAATTCAGGAATATTTTCTTCATAATTGGATCGTGTTGTTAAATTGTAAGGTTAAGGTTAAAGGGGATTGAAATAAGAGGATTCAGAATCTTAGTGCACTTTTCATCAATTAATTTTCATAAAACTTGCATTAATCATACCTTTTCATTGATTCTAGTTAATTAAGGAATGACCTTCGTAAGTGGATTATACTTTAGTCATCGAAAAATCTCAAGTTTTCATAATTTCAGTTAGAGCTAAGTTAATTCGAATTTAAACTAGTACAATATTTGAGGGTACGTTACTTGGACTCAAAATCCATTTTAGTACTTGTTAACGAACAGTGCACTTGCAGTGATTTCAAGCAAAAGAATATTTTAGTGAGACTTCATTACTCCACAAATTATTTAGAGCTAATCTAGCATCATCTATCCTTCGTTTAGATAGGCGAACTTCCAGTTGAAGACCAATGTCATCCAGTTCATCCAGTTGTTTCAGAATGGACATCAATTCTATGGTAGAGCTGATGAGAATCCACATACACACGTCTCTTGATTTTTGAATATGTGTCAACACTTCAGATATCAAGAGATTTCACATGATACTATCAGATCCAGACTATTTCCACATACTCTACGGGATAGAGACTTGAATGGTTGGATCTACATCCTATTACCAGCGTCACCATTTGGAATGACTTAGATAATAAAATTTGCACAAAATTATTTCTATCAGCTAAGATGGCAAAGTTGAAGCACGATATATCCATATTCCGTCAAGGAGAATTCGAATCCTTTGATGAGACTTGGAACAGATTCAAGAACATGTTTTAAAAGTGTCTTAACACGACATTAATAAAATACTCCAGGTTCAATATTTTTATGTAGGTCTACGTCAATCTTACGAAAGTATGGTGGACTCATCCAATGCCTCCTTATCTACGAAGACAATTGATGGAGCCTTGGAATTCTTTGAGAGAGTGGCTACTACAACAGCCATGTGGGTCTCTGAGCGGATTGTTCACAAGTAGGTACCAAGAGTATTTGAGGTGGATACTTAAACAACATTGTCAGCGAAAATTGACTATTTGATTCATAATGTAGAGAAAACATGTCATAGTCAGCCAATGCACTACATGACAAGCGGACAAGTTGTGAAAAAAAATACGGATCAGATCAATCACAGTAGACTGTACAATTTTTTTTCACAAGATATTGAACATGTTGAATAGGTATAAGGAGGTTAGTGCCACCAAAATAATCTACATTTTGACACATACAACCTTTGTTGGATGAAGCACCCAAATTTTCCTTTGAGTTATCAAAATTCTAGTAGACCACAGTTTTAGCAGACATAGAAGAGAACTTCCTTGGAAGAGATGTTTGATAAATTCATGGAGGCAAATAATCAATTCATGAGAAAATAGAGACAATTCTTCAAAATCAAAGTACTGCAATTAAAAACTTGAAAACTTAGATGGAACATATGGCACACACTATATCAAGCAGAGCACCAAGTACATTGCCAAGTAATATAGAGGTTAACCTCAAGGAACATGTCAAAGCAATTACTACCAAGGGTGAGGTCCAGTTACCTGAGATTCATGTTAAGAGACCAGTTGTAAATAAAGAAAAAAATGCCTTTTACTGATGAGGAGAATGTGGAACAGAGTGAACATACAAGAAATACATTTGCCAAAGAGAGGTTAGATACACCAAGTACAAAGGCAACTACTCTTATCAAATCATACGAACCCCGATTCCATTTCCTCAGAAATTGCAAAAGCACAAGTTAGGCAAGCATCACAAAATTCCTTGAGATCTTTAAGAAGTTTCACATCAACATCCATTTTGTTGATGTTCATATTAAGATGTGAGCCATGCTAAATTCTTGAAGGATGTCTTATCTAACAAAAACAAGTTGGACGAACATGAGACAGTAATGTTGACGAACATGATATGTGCAAGCATTAACTTGATGTTACTCTCCATTCTCAAGAAACTAGGCATGGGAGAGGTTAAAGCCACTGCAGTAACTTTACAACTAGCAGATCTGTCTATCACTCCCAAGAAGAATAATTGAAGATATTCTATTTAAAGTGGACAAATTCATATGTTCAGCTAACTTTCTTATTCTGGAGATGGAGGAGGATAGGAACATTCAATTTATTTTGGGTCGACCATTTTTAGCTACCGGTAGAGCTCTTATTGATGTACAAAAGGTCAACTGATTCAGAGTTTTGGTGAAGAGCATGTGGCATTTATGTATTCAAGGCCATGAAATACCCAATCAAGTCAGATGATTGCTTTCAGATTTATATGATTGACACAACAATTCATAACACATTTCAACTGAGTAATCCATCTAACCCATATGAGGTGTGCATTATGCATTCTCAATCCACTCACTCTTAACTCTGGTGAGTTCGAGATATGTGCAAGATATTTTGAAGCAAATCCTCCATATAAACGTAAACCATACTTTGAAGAGTTGGGCACGGGTCCTACAAAGTCTTTGCCATTGATTCAACACCTTCTTAAGTTAGAACTCAAGCAGTTGCCATCTCATCATCGTTAGGGGGGGGGGGGGGTTAAAGGGAATGCGGGATCCTAGTGCACTTTTCATAAATTGATTTTCATAAAACTTGCATTAATCACACATTTTCATTGATTCTAGTTAATTTTGGTATTGCCATCATAAGTAGATTACAATTTAGTCATGGAAAAATCTCAAGTTTTCATAATTTTGGTTAAGGCTGAGTTAACTCAGATTTAAATTAGTACAATCTATGTGGGTATGATACATGGATTCAAAGTTCATTTTACTACTTGTTAACGAACCGTACACTTATGGTGATTTCAAGCAAAATAATATTTCCATGACAAGAAGTCTCTTTATGATCTATAAATTAAATAAATGCACATGTTAATCAGAATCCTTTGATGTTTGAAAATACTTCTCTTTTGTTCATCAAAGACAATAGTCAATATTTTAATTTATTTGGTTAGTGCAGGTCCCATTGAATGGAAATTGGTTCTTATTGGTAATCATTTCCAATTAGTAAATTATGGGCTTATTTGATTGTTTTAATATTAACAAGTTTTTGAGTATTATATTAGCATGATTTGATGGTAATAGACTAATAGTTGATTAATTGATATTCGTCTCTATTATCTTGAATTTTTTAGATATGTTGAGCCCTTGAACATATTTTTTCTTGAGAAATTTTGGAAAATTTCACGATCTTAGTACTTGGTTGGCAGTAACTATGATTGTTAAACAAAATAGAAGTATCTCCGGGCATCATTTACCCAATCGATATATTTATTTAATTTATAATATTGTTGGTTTTTCAATTTTCGTGTCATCCTGGCTCTCTATTTCTTATCTTTATCAGGTTTAATAATTGATCAGATTTTATTCCAAGTTGTTTTTAAAATGCATATTTTCTTTCTAAGTAAATTGGGTTTTGAATTGGCATGAGCATATGAAGTCTTTTCTCAACTTCACTTGACATTTTGTCTCTGTTATACTATAGATTGAAGCAGCCTCTAATTATTCTTTTGTTCATACATTAAAGTAATAATATTGAGGTTTGTACATTACATAGATGAACATTATATATCTGAATATCGAAGCAGCAGTTGTATATATATATATATATATACACACACGATAATAAAACTCCTTCAACTGCATATTTACAAACAAGTGTTGCATCTCTTTCTCAACTTATATTATCATGTTTAGAAAAGAGAAAAAGTAGAAAAACTTTAGAAGTGCGGGATCACTTCACAATTATAAATCCAAATGTAGAATATGCTAAGTGTATGTGCAACTATTGTGGGTAGGATTATGCTTGTGGGGCTAGAAACTGTGTGACAAGTACCTTAAGGATTGATTTTGTTCATCATTATAAGAAGTATCTTGGAAGAGTGGAAGATAAAAGGCAAAAAAAGCCCAATTGAGGAAGGTATAATCTTCTAACAGTTGGCTAAAATAAAGAAGATGTAGACTTGCATGTGTTAAGATGATAATAATTGATGATCTACCTTTTAGGCTTGTCGAAAGTTAGGGGTGTAGACAATTTTGTAGTATAGTATGTCCTGATTTTGATCCTCCATCTCATAGCATGCTTCATTATTTGTTTTTTACGGATTTGAGTTTTGGATGAGTAGCATTTTTTATTTACTTATTTACTAAATTTGGATTACTGTATATTTTTAATTGTTAGATCACTGTAATATTATTATTATTTTTTTTGTGCTTGATAGTAATATTGATTGTGTTTTATTTTATTAGTATGATGTAATACCCCGAATTTCACTTTACACACTTGGCCAATATGATTCATGCATTACTTGTTATTTACATTATCATTGCATTTGCATCAATAGTTCTAAATTGTTCTCTTATTATGGTGCATTTGATCATCGAGGTTATAAGATTTCTATATGATGTTAGTTTTCAATCCCCCGACCTAGGTGGTGAATCTTACATTGAGCTATTGTAGGAATTTGGGTTAATCCAGATGTTGGATTTGATGTGTTAAACAATTGTAATCTTAAAAGTGTCAGAATCATTATTAGTTAAGTTACACGCTTTTAATTCAGTTAATCATGGTTGCCCTAACCCCTTACTTAGTCTTTAACATGTTTGGGACATGAGTCATGAAGTGACATGATCACAATACAATAATATAAGGTTCATATGATGTTTTAAATATTGAGGTGCAAATTAATGAAGTTGGTCAAGAATCGGGCGCCAATCGGTTAAGCAATCGAATGAACGGTAAATGAATTAAATCTATAAGTTAATTTTAAGATCCTATGACAATTAAATTTGATTGTAGACACACTAAGATAAGTCAAAGACACTTGATTTTCTACTACAAGGGTGGGTGTAAAATCAGATTTTTCCTACAAAACCGCCTCATGCTTGGAAACACCTCGTGCTTGGGCTACATGTCTTTTAATAACAACTTCACTCATAAACATTACTCACGACTCAAGCCCCTTGAAGACCTCTTCTTTACCTCCTAAGTAAGAGATTAACTCCTTCAACTCATTCCCAATTGATTCCAAGTGAAAAGGAAATCAAAAGAGCCAAAGAGAGGTGGAAAACAAAAAGCTGGAATTGGAATTCTTGGGCAGCTAAGTTAGTTCACTATTTTGAGGTTTGTCTTTACTATTTTTGAGGGTTTTATAAACTCTTGAACTCCGGACTTACTTTATATCATGTTGGGGTTTTCTTTTTGGTGATTTTATGTTTCCAAAAAGAAGGATAATTGATTATAAGAACTTGAATGAACTCAACATGGACGAAGATTTGATGGTTGTTGGATTTTGAGGAATTAACCTTTGTTTTTGAAAAATAATTTGAAGGAAATTTATATGTATCACCTTGAATGTTCTTATATCATATTTATAAATATGGAAACAAGTTTTGATAGGTTAGAACTTGATTTAAGGCATGACAATGCAATAGAAACCAAAGACAGACAAAGTAAGTTGTCTGATTCGATGTCCTGTAAAAAGGACTTAACTTGAGGCTGAAAAAGCTATACTTGCGATGAATTCATGACATGATTACCTTCATTTATATGTTATATAAGTGTGGTAAAATTTTTGGAATGAATGAATGTGATTAAGGGTGTGAAAATATGGATGCAACAGAATATGGCAACAACTAAAACTCAAAAATGGATGCTATCCAATTTGGTAGTTTGCATAGTTTCAACCTTTACGTGTGCACTAATCATCTCTAAGGCTTGGAAAATTAATTTTAATAAGTGTTAAAGTCATTAGAGATAATTAGATGACGTTGACACTCATAATTAGACTAGGAAAATAATGGAATTTATGGGATTGTTTTGGAGTACAATCGGTAACTTGAATATTTGCATTAATGTTCATAGTAAGGGGTTGTGTGTGTGTCAGGGTTATAGAATTGAGGATCGTCTTTAATAATAGATGGTAATATAGGTTGTCTTCCGACGTTAGGTGAAAAAGGGACATAACCTACATCCCGTAGAAAGATCACACACAAAGGGAAAAAGGGTAAGTAAAATCAATTTACAACTACAATGCAAAAAACATAGTATTCGTGAAATATTCTCTATAGAGTATTATTGTAACATTTATTTGACCTTTATAAGGAGATCATGGCATATCATATGATGATTACGATGATTGAGATTGGCTAAGGCTCTGAAATATATTGATTGAGCATGCCATTCACAAGCATTTGCACGTGCATGCAAGACATATGTCCATCGTTAAAAATCTACCATGCACTTCATGATTGGAAAATGAATTTACATTATAAAATGTTTTATTGACCACTACTAGAGTACCGAGGCACATGAGATATGTTTATGTGATATGTTTTGGCATTGCGAGTGAGACTTCCCGGGTGATTGCAATGGTAGATAGAAGATGTGCCTTTGGTGATCTCTAGTGGGTGAAGCACTCGATTGTGTCTTTGTGATATTATGATTATTGACTACACGGGAGGGATACTTCTTGGGTGATCATTGGGATAGTTAGGGGAAGTACTCCTAATGGTCTTAAGAGGATGGTCCACTCGACTGTGTCGATATCAGATTAACCATTTGATTATTGATTATTGTTATTTATATTGCGCAGAGCTCTATCTGGTGCATAGTAGGTGAGTCAAGGACCCAATGAAAGGAAAAGATTTCAAATGAAATGATTTCAAATTGACTTTGATTAATTTTTGAATATGATGCATTTTAGCACGATGTTTTAAAGAAATGACATGACGACATATGACTATATCACGTATACTCATAACATGCATGATTTTTACTTTTTGGGCATTAATTTATGTAGTTCTTGCATTATAGGTGAGCATTGAATTTCATATAAGCATGGCTAGCTGTGAAGCTCTTACGGGATTCCAAAGTTCGATGTACATGGATGACGATCTGTAAAGTTATGTTGTGGGTTATTTTTTTGGCCTTACAATCTATTGTATTATATTTTGTAATCTCAATGTAAATATGTTGAAATTTGGTTATTTAGTATTTTGTTTTATTATGCTATATGAATATCATAGGTGATTAGGTGGGAATATACAGGGACCTTATTATGATGTTTATTTTATTTTATATTTTAAAAAATATATATATAATGTTCAATTGTATGCTTAGTCGAGTTGTCAGATTTTTATATGTATACAGTTGAGTGTATGGTTATCTATATAAATGGGGTGGGACATATGTTTTTTTAATTTACAGGAAAATAATTATTTGTGATGTAAAGTTTTATTTTTTAAAATTTCAAATTAGAAACCTATTCTTAGTAAAAAAAAAATGATTTATTCAGTCCATATTAAAATTATAATTCATTTTCTCTTCTCTACTTATGAACCACGTATTTTTCAATAAATTACTATTACACATAACCCAAATTTTTTTTTCTTTTATTACCACACATTCTTCAGAAACTTAATATTCCAAAAATCAAAATGTCAAATAATGGAGGCCAAAAATGGGCTCAATATTAATTGATCGTGTTTTACGAGTGATAAATATTATTTTATTAAACTCCTTATTGAAATGGAAATTATTATTTTTACTTTAGCCAAAAATTAAGGTTTGATTTAAAAGTCTAAGATAAATTTAATACTGAAATTGGCCAAAAGAGAGAGAAAGAGAGAAAATAGAAGACCCGACATGACCCGAACTGAATCAAACATATTCGAGTTGGTCGATTTTGGTTACCAGTTGGGTCGGGTCGGTTACAAAATAGCTCAAAATCGTGCTCGTCAAGTTGGGTTTGGACCCAAAATGGGCCTAGTTCGATTGTTGCCTAGCCCATAATGCATGCACACCCCCAACACTGATTGTACCTTGCTATAAAAAGACGAAAATCTATTTTAAGCTTACAATTTCCTCTTATGTTTTTCAAAGTATTAAACTAGAAATTCAACAGAGTACTACAACACATTGCTTACAAACATATCTTAATGAGCATTATTCTAAAACATTACATGAAACCTATTATGAATGAAGCAAGATAATTGTAAGATGAAAGAAATCAATCACAAGCAATAACATTAAGATTTTACATAGAAATCCAAGATGGGAAAAAACCAAGGGCAGAAGAGGAGAATTCATTATATCAAAATTAAGATCAATGGTTTTTATTACAAGACTTGATGTACTCTTAATCAATTCTAATGTGTTTCTAATGTTATGAAGATGATACAAGTCGTGGAATATATATATATATATATATATAGGACCTCAAGTCTAGTGTTTTAGATGAAATTGGAATCAAGAAGTTCATCAGAATCGCGAAAACTGATCCGTGGGCAAAAAAACCGTCGCTTGAGTAGTAGGGTTGGCGCCCAGCGAGCAACGGTAGCACTTGAGAGGTAAAGCACATGGAAAGCGAGTGGTATGATGTAGCGCTCGGATGTTCTGTCTCAAATCAAAACTTCTTCCAAATCACTCCAAATGACACCTAGGCACCACGTCTCTGTCTAAAACCCGTCGAATCCACATTTTGACTTCTTCAAGGGCTCTTCAATCAAAACACCAATTCATTTTCAACCAAAACATTAATTCCTAATGGAATTTGGGTCACAATTCAACAAATCTCTACATTGACGTGAATTCCAAAGCAAGGAATTACTTTTCACTCTTCAACAAACAAATCTCCACATCTTTCACAAGTCCCTAAGGGCTAATTCAGCAACAAATACCAACCAAGTCCAAGCAATACTCAAACTTAGCAGTATCTTTCTTAACACAACACTGGGGTTCTCCTTGGTACAAGCCTTGCTTACTATAAATCACTATGAGAAATCACATCACGCACTATACCTCACATCAATGTGTTTTGTCCTCTTGTGAAAGATCCGATCCTTTATCAGAAAGCTAACACCTAAATATTATAATAAACTACAGAAATCTGCAAGTCTTCACTAATTCTTCCAAACGATCTCTTCAACCATATAACTTCCTTACAAGCCTATGTAATATCCATCTATTTTGCCTCAGCAGTAGATAATGTGACTAATAGCCTTTTTATTAAGATCTCATACATAATCTGAATCAACATATCCAATGACTCCATCTGTACTTTTCCTAAATGCAAACAAGCATTAATAGAGTTGCATAGGTATCTAAATATCCATTATACTACTTTTTAATGTTCCTTTCTAGGATTTGTTATGTATTTGCTGACTCATCTACTAAATCTAGTCGTGTACAAATCATAGCATACATCAACAATCCAACTGCACTTGCATAACGAAGTTGATTTATATAATCAATGTCTTTATATGACTCTGGACACAAATTAGATGACAATTTAAAATGAACAGCCAAAGGAGTACTGACAGCCTTTACACTCATCATACCTGTGAAGTACTATCTCAATGTACCCAAACTGACTTAAGTATATTCTTTCAGCCTTCATATCCTTCAAGATCTCCATTACAAGAATCTTTTTTCTACTCCTAAATCATTCATATCAAACTCTTCACTAAGCTGAACTTACACTTTCATTAACTTTTCTTTATCCTTGGCAGTTATCTATATATCATCAACATAAAGAAGTAAATATTAAAATAACTCATCATCACACATCCTAAATTATACAGAACTACCGTATTAGCTGCTTTTAATGTCATGAGTAGTCATGAATGAGTCAAACATTTTATACCAATGCCTTGGTGACTGCTTTACACCATAAAGGGACTTCTTTAACTTTACACATAGTCCTCATTTCTAGTAACTATGAAACCCTCTAAATGTTGCATATAGATGTTGACCTTAAGTTCTCCATGCAAGAATGTTATTTTCACATTCAGCTGCTCAAGCTCCAAATCATGCTTAGCCACAATATTACCAAGCAAAGCTCTAATTGAGCTGGAGAAAACAATTCTTTGAAGTCTACACCTAGAATCTAACTATAACGCTTAGTGTTGAGAATCAATTATTAGAAAAAATTCTAAACCAATTAGAATAGCAAAGGATACATGAAAACGTAGAGGATGTAAGTAAACATATATAACTTTTAGTTTGAGTGTCGAATTTTCATCCATGAGTACAATACAAATCATATTTCGATTCTGCATTTTTTTTTTAGATGACTCTATCAAACTTTTAGGGGCAAAATTATGTTGTTTGGGCATTCGTTTTAGCGTTTTTTCTATTTTTAGTTAGTTTAAGGCTATTTTTGTTATTTTGCAATATCTTAGTTTTATTCAAATTTGTGTTATAGTTTCCAAGTTTATTTGGATTTGTCTCTAGAATCATAGTTCTGTTTTGATTAGGATTTATTTAAGGTTTGCCTATATAAAGCAAATTCATTGTAGACTAAGACATTATTTGAGAAAATAATATATAAAGTGAGATTATTCACTTTCATATCTTATTCTTAATTGAACTATCCTCAACTTATCAAAGACTTTCAATCTTTGTAGCGTTCAACTCTTTCAATATTGATTCTTGATTCAAGAAATCATTGAGTCAATGTTATAACTCCGATTTTAGTTTTCTTTGTGGTTATATGAAATCTTGTGTAGAAAAATGGTACATTCTGCAACGAGGTTCACATCTGTTAGCCACGAATCTTACCTTGTACATGGTATCTTCAACTCGTGATATACCTTCCTTTCTTTTGAACCCCCACTTACTACAAACAAACTTCTTCTCGTTAGATAATTTCATTAAGTCCCACGTGTTTATGAAGTAATTCCATCTCATGTCAATTATCCGTTTACAATAATCATTGCAACTTATTACTTCTATGTATATAGCAGGCTCGTCGCTGGAATCAATCTTTTCAGCCACATTCAATACATATGCTTCCAAGTTAGCTTTTCCATACTTCTGTAGAGATCTAATCACTTTTCTAGGTATATTATTAGCAATAGAATACTATAATACTGGCAAAGATGTACTCTCCTTCACTTCTAAACTAGTATGTGCTGAAGAATCTAGTTTAGATCCCAAGCCAGTCTCCTACTCCAACTGAATGCTTTGTTCATTCTTAGTTATTAACACTAGAATCATTTCGAGGTAAATTTGAACCATAGAATGTTCATCAAACACCACATCTTTACTAATTACCATCTTATTAATTTCTGGTCACCAAAGCTTATATCCTTTAACTCCGAATTTATAACCAATAAAGATGTACTTTCTAGAAATTGGTTTCAACTTCCGATTATCAAATTAAGCAGGTAAATATTTATCTGAGTAATTAGGAGGTTACCAGACTATACATCTGCAAAGTCTTTCTCATTAGCAATTGAGGGTGAATAGTTGATAATGAAACAAGTTGTAGAAGAAGCTTAGCCCAAAATGTCTCAAGCAACCCAGAAGTTGAAATCATACATTGGACCATTTTCCATCAAAGTCATATTCATCATTTCCGTCACACCATTCTGTTACAGAGTATGACGCACTGTCAAGTATCTCAGAATCCCTTTGCCTTCTAGATATTTTTGAATTCATTCGATCAAAACTCCAAGCCGTTATCTGTATGGAGTGTTTCACCTATTTTCCACATTGCTTCTCAATCATTGTCTTCCATTCTTTAAAAGTAGAAAACATATCACTCTTCTACTTCAAAAAGAAAATTCAAACTTTTTCTGAAGAAGTCGTCAATTATTGTCAACAAATAATATGCACATCATCTATAAAGCACCCTCATCGATCCTAAGAGACCCGAATGAATATAATCAAATGTTCCTTTCATATTTCGACTCTCTTTCATAAATCTAACCCTCTTCTATTTTCCAAAAATACAATGCTCACAAAACTTCGTCTTGCTAGTACTCTGCACATCAAGAAGTCCTCTTCTATTCAATTTAGTCATCTCATTCTCACTTATATGCCCTAGATGCATATACCACAATTTAATATCTTTTTCATCGGATAAGGAAGAAGTGGTGATGCTACATCTCCCCCTACAAATATAATCGAGTTGAGTTTCTTTGTCCTTTCATCACAACAAGAGCACTCTGCCAACCTTCTGAACTCTACCTTCACTAATGTACATGTGTCCCTTAGCATCAAGGGTACTCAATGATATGAGATTCCTCGTCGAGTTTGGAACATGCCTCATATCTGTAATTGTCATGATAGCCACATCAAATATTTTGATCCTGACTGATCCAACTTAAAGCATTTTACAAGACGTGTTGTTTTTCATAAACATAGTACCTCTCAAAACCACCTCATATGTTGTAAACCAAACCCTGTTGGGATGCATATGGAATGTACAAGCTGAATCAAGAACCCAATCCACATAAGGATTGGAATCACTTAAAAAAAATACCAATAGGCCTCCTTCACCTTGGCCATTTCCTACAACACTAGTTTTCCCTAAATCCTGAGATTGTTTTCCTTTTTCTTTAGTAGCAGCTATCCTCAAGGTTTTTTCTTTTTTTTAAATTTGAAGCAATCACCTCTAATATGTTCCTTCATTTTGTAAAAGTGATCATCTTCTCTCTCTGTCTTAACTTTAATCTATCTCTCATATTACAATCAAATTCCTATATTGATTCTCTTCATGAATAACAAGCCCTGTACCTGGCTCTCAGAACCAACCACAAGATACTTCATGTTCTCATTTGTTAGAAAGCATCATATACCTTGTCAATCGTGAGAGTGACACGACTATAAACAATAGTGTCTTTAAAAGTCATTTATGAAGACTACTAGTGAACACAACAATATCAATGTAAAATCTTCCTCGTCATATGAAACATCCATAGTCTCAAGATCAGCTTCTTTAAAAACCGTCAAGTGATCCTCAATAGACGTACCTTTAAGCATTACTTCAAGTGTAACTTACTAATCAAACTCTTTATCATCCAAAGCTGCTCCAGTTTCAACCATAACACAACTATGTTTTTCACCTTAAGAACATCCAAAAAGTTATTTGATAGATGTATATGTGACACTGTTTTTCAATTCCTACACCGTTTTTCTTCTTGCGTCCAAGTTGAAATTTTATTAAACCCTAGAAGGCATCATCCAAATCCATTTAAACAAGCACGACTTGCATCTTCATATGCCATAGAAAAAATCTCATGTTGCGATCCAATAACAGAATATCATATTTTCATCGTTAGCATGCAAAAAATTAACCTTGCTTTAATACCAATTTATTATGAATGAAGCAAGCTAATTGAAAAATGAAATAAATATTCACAAACAATAACACCAAAATTTCATGTAGAAGCCTAAGGTGGGAAAAAATCACGGGTGGGAAAGAAGATTTCATTAGTCAAAATCAAGATCAATGATTGTTGTTACAAGATTTGATGTACTCTCAACCAAATCTAATGTGTTTCTAATGTTATGAGAATGATACAAGTCATGGAATATATATATATAGGACCTCAATTCTAGTGTTTTAGATGAAACATGAATCAAGAAATTCATCTGAATTGTGAAACTGATCTGTGGGCGAAAACACCCCGCTCGAGTGGGAAGGCTAGCGCCAAGCAAGCGGTGCTAGTACTCGAGTGATAATGCTTGCAGGAAGCGAGTGGTTGAGGCTGGGCTTAGGAATTACAAGCCAATGTTTCATCTTGGATCAAAACGTCTTCCAAATCACTCTGAATGGCCCCTGGCCCCCGGATGCGGCGCTTGGGTGCCCCTTTCTGTCCAAAGCCTGTCAAATTCATATTTTGATTTCTTCATGAACTCCTCAAACAAAACACCATTTCCTTTTCAACTAAACATTAATTCAACAAAACCATTACTTACATTGTGGTGCACGGTGCATAACATATCACTATTTTAAAGTACGTAAAATATTACTCTTTCATGACGCTCATTGTATAAAAAATATTATGATAATATATATTATAACTTGGAACTCTAATTAATTTGACTATTTCACACCAACATATTATTGTATAATTAATGGATAAAATTCTTGAGTTTTACCTATATACATATTCAATTACTTTGGTTTGGTTTCTTTCAAAAATGTCAAATATTTAGACCCTTGTTTGGAGGAGATTAAAATTAGATTTTAATAAAATTTGATAAAATTTCATGAAATATGTGATTGAAAAATTGTAGATCTCATGAAATATGTGATTAAAATTAATTTTTAACTTTGATTTTGATAAAAATTTAGATTTTAATTTTTATCAAATAGGGGCTCAGATAAAAGTCTAGGTTACTATATCCTACCCAATTCAAAAAAACCAAATAGATTTTTACTAGATGTTACCATTTCTCTACTTTTAGAAAGCATCAAGGGCGAACCCAGCACCTGGCGAGGGGCACAACCGCCAGTGCTGGATCCACTGAAGCCTTCAATTCCGCTAGGCATCGCCGAGTCGTTGACTGTTGCAGAGAGAACAGAGAAGATAGACATTGTTTCAGAATCAGATGGGCCTTTTTAAAAAATATTAGACCCAATTAAATGAAATAATTTTCATCATCAATATATTAACCCAGTTGAGGCTCCAAAGTCCAAACCAAGGGTCGGACCAAGCACCCGACGAGGGGGCGCGACCGCTAGTGCTGTATCGGTCGGAGCCTTTAATTTCGCCGAGCCGTCAAGTTGTTGATTGTTGTAGAGAGAACATAGTAAAACAGAGAAGACAGAGAGGAAGAAGAAGTGTTTCAGAATTAGGTGGGCCCTCTTTAAAAAATGAGGCACAATTAAATGAAATTATTTTCATCATCATCACATTAACCCGGCTGAGGCTCCAAAGTCAAAACCCTTTCCTTCACTCTTTCATCGAGCGGGGAATCGACGATCTTCACTTCTTCTTATCCCTGCCGGCATTTTGCCAATGCCACTACCCACTGCCTGCTGGTTGTTGACCTGCTTGCTACCACCTACCGATAAGTTGCACTTCTCGTTTCTATTTTCTATTTCAATTCTTTTCTTTTCTTTTTTGTGAATACATTTATGAATTTGAAGAAAACAACAAGAATTAAGAAGATTAACATTTCAATTTTCAGTTTTTTACCCATTAGCATTTGCGGTAATTCTTGTTGTTTTCTTGTAATTGTAAGGTTTGAGTCGAGATTGTGAAGTTGGGGAAAACTAGAGAAATAAATTACCACACTTCAGTTTGCAGAACTAATTGACCATAGTTCATAGTTTAGTCTAACTAAAATTCTAGATTCAACAAGAAAGCTCACATTGATGACTGATGAGGTGCAAGAAAGTTCACAGAAGGTGCAAAACTAATATTATGATTTCTACTAACGTTGTCATTATCCTTAATCAAAATTTTGTAAAGTTAACAAGTCAATGAAAGAATCAATACTAAAGCTCTTGGTGTAATATAATCATTGTTAACCAAGTCATTTCACCAATATGCATCTATACAATAGGATATTGAAAATTAGAATTTTCATACATTCAATTAGAAAAGAAAAATATAGAGTAACAATACCTAAAGACCACATTAGATATTAACATCTAACGAGTGTTGGATTGTTGGAGTAATTTTAAGTTTTAAATATTTATTAGATTGATATTCTTTTAATTGAAACGACTTTTGTAGATTATGGAACGATTTTTTCGACTGAAACGAAAGTCCATACCTAGTTCTTCTACTTCTAGCTGTGCATCAAGCCCCGCCACTACTTCTAGTAGAGCACACGAATTGTTAATAACACAAAGAAGTATGGAGCTCAATTTAATGTGGATGATCTTGTATATGATCCAGAATACTTAGAAAAATATTCTTGTTAACCACATGGACATGACTTTCCAAGAAGACAGATGGGAAGTGATAACAAGTGTTTATGGAAAAAATGGTTCGTTGAATTTGATTGGTTGGAGTAAGTGTAGAAAAGGATGCGGTGTATTGTTTGTATTGCTGCTTGTTCAAATCGGATAGAGGGGGTCAAGGTGGTGGACATATATTCACTAAGACTAGCTTTAGGGATTGGAAGCACAAAAAAACATTGAAATATTATATCGGTCTCTTTGATAGTGCTCATAATCAAGCTTTTGCAAAGTGTACTAACTTGATGAATCAAAAACAGAGTATCTCCTATGTTATTTCTAACCAAAGTAGTAGTCAACAAAA
>CAIGRP010023351.1:0-31183 GCA_903798385.1 Fraxinus cuspidata | reverse complement strand
AGGTATTCAAAAGTTTATCATCAATTCCCACTTTTAATATATTGTAGATGTAGATATATTATATTTTAATTACATTAACGATCACTAACATTTATTCATTAAGCACTCATACACTCCGTCACATTTTTATCTTTAACATTTCATTTACTAGAAGATCTTGTCTTTAAACATAATTTTCGTCCAAAAATATTATTTACGTATTTTAAAATGAGGGTCAAATATTTAGCCCTCGTTTGAGTCTCATTATTTTCAAAATGCGTTTTTCTTTCTTTTATTTCAATCACATATTTTTCAATAAAATAATATTACATGCAAGTCTAGAATTTTTTTTTAATTATTAGCCACGCATTCTCTATCAAAATACTATTTCAAAATGCATTTTTGACAAAAAAAAACTCAAACGAGCTCTTAATCATATTTTTTCAATATTATTTGTTTTGTTTATTTAAAAATACAATGGACAAATGAGTCTTTTTACTCTATCTTATAGAAAATTTTGGAGATAAATCGTAATCAGGAATATTAAAATATAGTTTAGTTATTAAAAACGTGACGTAAATACAAGAAAAAAGAAAGGGGGTAATTATATTCACAACAAAATATTTATTTTTTGAACTACATTTTAATTGCATTTAAAACTCTTAATCTTTGTTCATTATAGCACTTATATCCCTAATAATTTTTCATGTCATTTTAATTCTCAAACTTTCCATTATTTAATTCATTTTATATCCAAAAAGTTGTTGAAATGATGTAAAATAACTAAAATTTCATCTATCTTAAAAAATAAATAAATAGTACAAAGAAATATTTTTCCTTATTTCAAAACATGAAAACAAAATATTATGAAATTATTGTGAACATGAAGGACGAGACATATTAATTAATAGAATTGTGAAAATGAGAATTCAACTAAAAAAAGTTGATAAAATAATCGTAACAATAGGCAAAGATTGGTGAGCTTAACTATAATTAAAATGTAGTATATGAAATAAAAATTGTGGTGTTATTATAATTAATCAAAGAAAACAAAAAAAATCAATTGGTTATTAGCGCTTTTACCTCTTCCGTTCCGTCACATTCATCCTGCATCTGTGTGAAGTCTCGCGTTGTGAATTTAATAAAACGCAGAAAGAGATCTGCAAATTCTTCTTCTACACACAGTAATACACTTGCACACATTAAATCGAGGAATTTTCAGTTGAAAACTGTAGAGATCTCACTGAAATGGCTCAGCCTTTCGTGAAGAAAGATGACGATCACGATGATGAAGGTGCGTTTCAGAATTTGCTTTCTTTTTTCTCTAAATTTTTAATCACACTTTCAATTTTGGTTGGCATTTCGTTTAATCCCAATTTTTTATTCACCTCCAGATCTCCGCTATTCTTTATTTTAGTAAATATAGATTAAATCATGAACTTCAAATTGGGATTCTACCCAATCTTGGTATTTTATCTGCTATCCTGTTAGATTTTTAATTATTAATGCTTTAATAAATGTGTACCTTTAGCTAGTTAACCAGTGTATTGTGAAGTTCTCTTTCTAATCCTCCGATGAGTCGTGTGTATAACTTGTTTTCATTTGACCTTTATGGAGTTCCAATTTGGCAAAATTTTATCATTTTCTTTAATGTGGTGGAATGAAATTATTTTGGATCGGGCAATTGCGGTTTAGATACTCTTAATTTTGAGATTATTCAGTTTTATAGTGCTACACACTGTGATACTGGTTTTGTTATTGTCAGATGAGTACTCTCCATTTATGGGGATTGAGAAGGGAGCAGTTTTGCAGGAAGCCAGGGTTTTCAATGATCCTCAGTTGGATGCGAGGAGATGTTCACAGGTGCTTATTTTAGTTATCACCTATATTGATTTACATATTTCAAGTTTAGATGTTTTATAGTATTTAAGAAACAATTAACAGGTTTTGTTTCTCCCTTTTTTTAGGTCATCACAAAGCTTTTGTATCTTCTGAATCAAGGCGAGACATTTACAAAGGTCAGATTGTAAGGCTGTTATGATCTCTCTCAGCCTGTCTCTCTCTTTCTCCCCCACACATGCACGCATTCAGAAAAAATCTTACAAAAAAAAAAAAAAAACTTTATTCCAATAAATTAGAGATCGACTACGTGTATCATTTTTCATTACTTTCGGAAGATCCAGTCCAATCAAATCCTTCACGACTGTATCAAAAACCTTTAGATTCCAAATGACTACTACATAGTTTTAACTTATAATTTATGCATTTCCTACTCTCCTCAACTAGTACAATGATAACAGCGAATAACATACATCTACAAATCTCATCTTGGATATGTTACGTAAGCTCATTCGTAACAAAAGCAAAAATATTACAACTTAATCACTTAATGCAGATATGCATTCTCAGTGATTTTATCTGTCTATTTTTTTTATGCTGTATGTTTTTTCTCTGAAGTCCCAAAGCTGGATTGGGCATAATTTTTACTTAACTTGATTTCTAGACTGAAGCCACCGAAGTATTTTTCGCTGTTACAAAGCTTTTTCAATCCCGAGATACTGGTTTGAGAAGAATGGTTTATCTAATGATAAAAGAGATTTCTCCTTCTGCAGATGAGGTAAACTGGACATTTTTATTGTTATTAGTTTTCTATTTTAATTTAATGCTTTCCCAGAAGGTAAGAAGCAAATTTTTTGTGGCATCAAGGTTATTATCGTCACAAGCTCCCTCATGAAGGACATGAATAGCCGTACTGATATGTACCGGGCAAATGCCATTCGTGTCCTATGCCAAATTACAGATGGAACTCTCTTGACACAAATAGAGAGATACCTTAAGCAGGCAATTGTGGAAAAAAATCCTGTGGTTGCAAGTGCTGCCATCGTCAGCGGCATTCATTTGCTACAGGTACTGTAGACGTTACCAGGAATCACATCTGTTCATGATTAACTGGAATTTTTCAGTATTATGAACATGTGCTTTCTTTTGACAGACGGCCCCGGAGATTGTGAAAAGGTGGAGTAATGAGGTACAAGAAGCTATTCAATCTCGTGCTGCACTTGTACAATTTCATGCACTTGCTCTGCTCCACCAGGTACATCATTCTTTGTATTTGATAATGTTCCATCATCTTTATATGATTCCTGTCTCCCTCCAATTTGATTTTTTGTATCTTCATAGCTTTCTTGATTCCACTATTAATTGAACGAACCAAATTACTGTATAGTATGGCCATGCTCTATGGGAGCCACTTCATAATCTAAAGAGGGTTAGCGTAATTACAATATTTTCCTTCTGGATGCTACCTGAAGTTAATTTTTTAGCTTATACCTATCTTAGTATAGTCAAAACTATTGAGATGATTTATCGACTTTGGCTTTTTAATGTCTTCTATGAGAAAGGGCATTTCTTTCTTATGTTCTTTGAGTTTTCAGGCTTGCAGTTTGCGTAACTTAGGCTATAAATGAAGTGTGTATCTTGCCGTGACATTCAAAGCTTTGTTGTTCCATACCTAATTTTTGGTTATAATTACATGTGATTTTCTCCTGTTTTAGAAAATAAGGTTTCTTTGTCCTGCTGAGGGATTTAGTTGAATTGTGGTCAAGGTGCCACATTTGGGTAAGATTTCTGGAACCAATTACTCCACACAAATATAACTTTGCATGTATTGTTTCCTGTTACCTTCAGTATTTGTTTTCCTTTCCAAATGGAGACCCGATTCTAACTGATTGTTGGCATACTTTCCTTCAAATTTAGCGGCATATGCTTCTCTTTATATATGTCAATTCACAATCTTAAAAAGGAGTTCTGCATTTGATCAATTGGATCCTGTTTTTGTGAAGGATGTTTCACATAGAAAATGCCTTGACATGGTTGGCTTGTATTGACGTGTCCTATGCTTAAATTTGCAGATAAGACAAAATGATCGCTTGGCTGTCAGCAAGTTAGTTACCAGCTTGACCAAGGGGTCCATTCGTTCGTCTTTAGCTCAATGCCTTCTGATACGTTACACTAGTCAGGTGATGATTTTTGTGTGATGGGGTTTTTAAGTGACTTTCATTTGCTCTGTCATCTGATTGATGAATGCAACATTTGACATGTTTAGGTAATTAGAGAGTCGGTTGTAAACATTCAAACTGGAGACCGTCCATTCTTCGACTATATTGAGGGCTGTCTCCGCCACAAAACTGAAATGGTTATCTTCGAAGCAGCTAGAGCAATCACAGAGTTGAGCAATGTGACTGCCCGGGAGCTCACTCCTGCAATTACTGTTATACAGCTCTTCTTAAGTTCTTCTAAGCCAGTGCTTAGGTTTGCTGCTATCCGGACTTTGAATAAGGTTACTCTTTTATAATAGTTCTGACTTGTTCTCGGTACTTGTTGATTGACTTTTTACTGATGCTAATTATTCTTTGTATTTTTGTTGCATGTGTTTACTCCCTTCTCTCACCTTCACACATTGATATTATTATGCTCATTTCTTTTAGATTTCAAGTAATTTATTTGTACTTCAATCTCGAGGTTCTTCATTTAAAGGACAGTTAAAAGTGAACTTGTTAATGTTTTGTATTGTTAGTTTAGACATGAAAGGAGTATAATTGTGATATCTATCCTACATGCCCTAACTACTTTTATGATAACTACTACTAAACAAAAGCACGGGTATTGCAGCTAGTTCAATTGGTGCTGTATATTGAATGATGTTGATGTATTGTTTTGCAATTTTGTAAAGAATCTTTTCTAGGTTGGACTTCTGTAATCTCCATGCTGTGTATTCCATGTGTCTTAACTGTCTATTTTATGAGTTAAGTTCTTTTTGTTTTGATGCATTCTATACTTGACTTGTCTGCAGGTGGCGATGACACATCCCATGGCTGTTACAAATTGTAACATCGACATGGAAAGCTTGATTTCAGATCAGAATAGAAGCATAGCAACTCTTGCTATCACGACTCTGCTGAAAACAGGGAATGAGTCTAGTGTTGACCGCTTGATGAAACAGATCACAAATTTTATGTCAGATATTGCTGATGAATTCAAGATTGTCGTGGTAGAGGCTATAAGATCACTGTGTCTAAAGTTCCCCCTCAAATACAGATCTCTGTGAGTGATTGTACAGTTTGCCTAGATACAGAAAATTGACAACTTTTCGCATCCCATGTATTTCAAGATCAATATTTATTTCCTTGTTTTATTTTTCTGTTACAATTAGATAATTGTGCTCTTCTTATGGGTTCCTTTCAGAATGAATTTCTTAAGCAGTATTTTGAGAGAAGAAGGTGGGTTTGAATACAAAAAGGCAATTGTTGATGCAATTGTGATCATAATTAGAGATATTCCAGATGCCAAAGAAAGTGGATTACTTCACTTGTGTGAATTCATTGAGGATTGTGAATTCACTTATCTTTCCACCCAGGTTGGCAATTATTCTTCATCATTCTATTCGTTTCCGACATAGCAATTTCTCTTCAGTCAATGCTAGTTTAGCTGCTGCTGTTTTTTTTTTTTCAGCACTTAATTGGAACTTATCTTTGTTACTTTTTCAGATTTTGCACTTTCTTGGAAATGAGGGACCAAAGACCTCAGATCCTAGTAAATATATCCGATATATTTACAACAGAGTGATACTTGAGAATGCAACCATCCGGGCCAGTGCTGTCAGTACATTGGCAAAGTTTGGAGCGATGGTTGACTCATTGAAGGTAAGACTGCATCAGTCATTATTAACATTATGCATACAGGAGTACAAGTTTCTAAGTTGAAGGAAAATATTTTCCTTTTTGCTGCAGCCCCGGATATTTATTCTGTTGAGGCGTTGCCTTTTTGACAATGATGACGAGGTTGGTTTTATTTCTTTCTTTGCTTCTTTATATATAATTTACCTTTGTTTTCGTCAACCATTTCTGAGATTTCTGGAGTCTCAGATTTATTTCTGTCTTTGTGATAACTGTGGGTTTCACTGCCGTTTCTGCTTTCTTATGTGACTGACTGCTATTAGTAATATGGAGCTTGTAAGCACATGTTATTTTCTTACCACTGGAAATCAATATCGTAGACGGACAGACATTGGTGCTTATTGTGACTTCATGTTCTCGTATGGTGTATTTCTTCAATGAAGCTTATACACAAGTATGCCATTCTGTTTACAGGTACGTGATAGAGCTACATTGTACTTTAATACCCTTGGAGGTGATAGTCCAGTAGTTGAAACTGAGGAAAGTGTGAAGGATTTTTTGTTTGGCTCACTCGATATACCACTTGGCAATCTGGAGACGGGTTTGAAAAATTATGTAAGTACTTTGCTAAGTTGGTGCTTATTCTAGCAGTTAGGTAATTTTTCTGTTTATATTACTTCAAAAATTGATGGAATCTTTTGTTTTGAACAGATTCAGGATCCTTCAGAAGAGCCTTTTGATGTTAATTCTGTACCCAAAGAGGTCAAATCTCAGCCTCTTGCAGAGAAGAAAGCCCCAAGTAGAAAACCAACAACTGGTTTGGGTACTCTGCCTGCTGGCCTGACTTCCAGTGCTGATGCATATGAAAAGCTTCTCTCCTCTATCCGAGAATTTGCAAGCTTTGGAAAGCTTTTCAAGGTTTTTGGCCGATTATTTTTTATATATGAAAGCCTGCTACATTCATTTTGATGAATTGCTGATCTGTGATTTACTCTATGAATCTTTATTTCATGTAACCAGTCATCAGTGCCTGTGGAGCTCACTGAAGAAGAAACTGAATATGCAGTTAATGTTGTGAAGCACATTTTTGATCATCATGTGGTGTTCCAGTACAACTGCACAAATACAATTCCAGAACAAGTGTTGGAAAATGTAGCGACCGTATTTTAAGAACTATTTGTTAAACTCATCTCAGTGCAAGAATTTTTCTTCTCAATTATTGTCTTCCTGTTGCAAGGTGACTGTTATTGTCGATGCTTCTGAAGCTGAAGAGTTTTCTGAAGTTGCATCCAAACCGCTTAGATCTCTTCCGTATGACACTCCAGGACAAACATTTGTAGCATTTGAAAAACCTCAAGGCGTTCCGGAGGTTGGAAAATTCTCAAACATGTTGAGATTTACTGTTAAAGAGGTACTTGACTCACTTATTTTGAATGGTGAGGGGTGCACATATATTCTTTCTTACTGTTGTCTGTACTACCCTTTAGGTAGCTTCCTGTGTTCAGACATCTGTCTACTAGTGCTAGAATCTTGTGTTCTTTGATTATTTACCACCTACCTATACATTTGGTTAGGTTGATCCCTCTACTGGCGAGGCTGAAGACGATGGAGTGGAAGACGAGTACCAACTAGAGGATTTTGAGGTTTTAGCCGCAGATTATATGCTCAAAGTGGGGGTCTCCAACTTCAGGAATGCCTGGGAAAGCATGGGCCTCGATTGTGAACGCATAGATGAATATGGCCTTGGGCCAAGGGAAAACCTTGCAGAAGCTGTGAATGCAGTCATCCAACTTCTTGGCATGCAGCCTTGCGAGGTCAGACTTATACTTCTAAGCATCATAATAGGAAAATTAACAATGCAGTTGCTATATTTTCACGTGGAGATTTACTCGCCCATTATGATGATAATTATAACTTCACATCGTTCTGATTTGTTTCTCATTATGTTATTCTAATATCTTTCCACTATCTACCTTTTGGTATTGGAAGAGTGCTAAAAGGGGCCCATTTCTTTAATTCCAATTTTTTTTTCAGGGCACAGAGTTGGTCCCAAGCAACTCAAGGTCGCATACCTGCCTATTATCTGGTGTATACATAGGCAATGTAAAGGTGCTTGTCCGGTTATCATTAGGGATTGATGGGGCAAAAGAGGTTGCCATGAAGTTGGCCGTCAGATCTGAGGATGAAAATGTTAGCGATGCAATTCATGAAACCGTTGCAAGTGGGTAGTTCTCTCTCCCATCTCCATTTTTTTTTTCTTTTTTGTGTTTTTTTTTATTCGAGGGAAAATTGTTGGCTAGTTTCTCCATTTGTTAATTGGCATCAGGGGTTTTGTTTTGTATAATTGAGGTGAGAGTTGTCTAATGGCAATTAGATTGCAACCAAACACAGCCTTCTGAGGAATTCGATATATTATTATACTGAATATCTACAGTTTTCTTCAAAATAATGAAAGAAAACAGGTGGATTCATTGGACCTTGTTTCATATTGAATATGTACCCATGAAGTAAATTCAAAGCAATCCCTTCTATGCTTTCATCATTCTTTGTTTTGAAATAAGAAAGATGTGCCATTCTTCTATTATTTTGAAATTTGACATGGTCATGTAGCATTTCATTAGATGAGTTACTTGTGAGACAAATAAACTTTGAGCAATTCTGTATTGGAACTTAAGCTTAGTTGGCCAAATATGCTTTAGTAGGCTTTATTCCTGGATACTGTAGCACCTATACAAGTTAGTAACTTGGTATTGTGAGCGTAGATGTGAGAGTAAGAATTGAAACATTTTTTTTTAATAAAAAGGCTTTTAATAAACAGTTGAAATGTATTCTTATTTCAAAATGAAATTACAACAGGAAAATTGAATGAAAGAGAGTGCGACAAGGGGAAAAAAGATGGTTGAAAACTTGCATGTACATTTTCATTTACTCTACTAATGTATTTGTCGGTGGTCACAAAGATTTCAAGAAACAGAGCACAGTTTTCCAAATCACAACTAACTGGGACACTTTAAATCTCTCTGAATGACACATTTCTTGAAAAAATGGACATCAAGAACCATTCGCCTATTTGTCAGAGAAATCCGGATCAAAGAATGGTCTCGGTTGCTTATATCACTCTTCTATGCCCTCCAAAAGCCCAAATCTGCCAGGGGTAAAATTACTTGTAATGAGCTGACATTCATATATTTATGCTATTGATCTTTTAAATGGTTTAGCTACTACCAAGTACATCGCAAAGAACTCTATAGCTACCATGTTGATTACGAGAAAGAAGTTTGAAACGGACCATAATAAAGCGAAGCTACTTTTAAGGACCAATAGCTGAACACTTGCACATGCACAGATACAAAGATATAGCCCTTGTTTGGTTTGGATAAAATTAGATTTTTAGTAGATCTTCATAAAAGTTGGTAAAATGTGTGGTTGAAAAGTTAGAAAAAAGTTGTGGATCCTATAAATGTGTGGTTAAAAATGAGTTTCGTAAAAAATGAGTTTTAAGAAATGGGGCCAAACAGGTAGTCACACTTGAAGACTAACCTTCAGGTTTGTATCCCAACTTCCTGTACATAAAGCACTCCCATCGGCAGATAGTCCTAGGCAGCTGATTCGATTATCGTGGGAGTTTTGCACGGATCCCAAATTCAAAACCATCTGTTCATTGAAACACGATTATTTTCAAGTCGTGCCTCCAAAGAACGAATTGCATCGAACCGGAGGTTGCATAATGATAGCAATGAAATTCAAAATACAAGAGAAAATGGAAGCTCCGGTGCCACATTTTTATTCAAGAAAGGATTGGTAATATAGAGCACATGCATGATGAATAAGAATGCGATGTACCTTTGCCAACAAAGTGTCCCAGACATAGCAGTCACCATTAGTGTACCCTGCAAAAAGGAGTCGGCCCGCGATAGAGAATGCAATGGAAGTCACAGGGGGGGCGTCATTATCTCCATGAGGTTGGTGGTACACCTGTAGCTGGTGCCCCGTTCTAATGTCAAATAGTCTGCAAGTTCCATCCTCTGAACCAGTTCCAAATCTATTACCATCTGGGAAGAACTTTACGCTATTAACATCTCCCTCGTGACCATGAAAAGTACGAACTGCTCGACTAGCAACACGCGTATCCCACAGACGGGCAGTTGAATCACATGAGCCAGACACAAACATTCTAGAGTTGGATCCGTTTATTGAGATGCTGAATCGAAACAGTATGCATTAGATCACTTCTTAAACAACACACTTCAAGATAGTATTTTCCCAAAAAAAAGAGAGAGAGAGAGAGAGAAATTTTCTGCATACCTTAGCACATCAGCAGTGTGTCCAGACTGAAATTCACCTCCAAAGACAGACGTCCTCAGGCCAGTTGTTATATCCCATAGTACACATGTTTGGTCACCAGAACTAGTTACCAAATGTGAATCTTCGTCTGGAACATACTGGCACGACGATACATAGCCCTTATGCCCACTAAGCATTCGGGTAACTGGCAGATTTCCATCCCTGTCAGTTTGAGAGTTGAGGTTAATTATTGAACAAACACTATCTAGCCCACCACAGGCAACTGACTGCCCGCTAGGAGAGAAGGCACAGGTCATGACCCATGCACAAGGAAGCTTAATTGCATGAGTTTTTTGGCTGGTGAGAGCATTCCACACTATTAATCTGCCATCTTGAGATGCACTGACTATGCGATTCCTTTCAGGAGTCCAATCCAATGAATACACCTGAAAATTCGTTTGCGATTACATGCTGAAACAATTTAGGAATTTAAGAAGATAAGAGATATCACATCAAATTATTGGTTCAATTTTCTGAAATTTACATGACTCCATGTGCAATCCGTCTTATGTATCCTACCCCAACCGAACAAACAAGTTACTACCAGTTTTGCGTCAATTTCTTTTGGTAACATATATATTTCATTGCATGCTAATTGCTAACTAGTTGCTGCACAGAACGTGGCCAAGAAGTAGATGGCAGCCAATTTGAAAATCTAATTTGCAGTATGAAATGATTTCTTTTCCTAATATTATGTCATGCTATGAAATGATTTCTTTTCCTATTACTATGTCATGCCATTTTTATCCGGCTGTATCAGTACAAATCTAAGGTAATTTTATGCCACTTTTTTTAATAACTTGATTCTGGACACAAGACGCCTAGTAAAGCATAGTAAAAATAATAATCTGGAATATTTTAATATGATAGATGTGGGTCATCATATATATTAAAAAATATAATGGGAGAGGACTTTACAGTTCCAAACTGAGGATCAAAAATGACTAGCAATATAAAAAGAAGGGATTTTCCTTCCATGACCTTAAGAAATAATATGACATAATGCTCAAGGACCTCACAAAAAAAAAATAATAATAATAATTAAGAATCTCGCTAAAAATAAATGTTCAAGATCTCACAATAGCACCCTTACAGTATCAAAATGCAATATGTGACAATTTTTTAAGAACAGTCACAAAACCATATTGGACTTTAACTTGGCCAGAAAGGATGTGTGTGCGCGCGTGCGCGTGCTTGCATGCATGACAAAGAAAATTTTTCTATATGGCTGTTTTACTTGTGCAGCCATCAGTATTGAACTTGCCAAAACTCTAACAATCAATTCTAAATAGAATTAAGCGATTCATTAGATGTTAGCGCATTAGAGCATTTATAGAGAGATGGCAGTGAAATGCAATGTTGAAATAGTGAAATGCTAGAACACCTTCACAGTTCAGAATAAGAATTCATTACCATCCTGACAACAAATATAAATCTCTCACAGGCTCAAGTGCAT
This sequence comes from Fraxinus cuspidata, assembly GCA_903798385.1. Taxonomy (NCBI): domain Eukaryota; kingdom Viridiplantae; phylum Streptophyta; class Magnoliopsida; order Lamiales; family Oleaceae; genus Fraxinus; species Fraxinus cuspidata. The sequence continues at coordinate 19,729 of CAIGRP010023351.1, read as the reverse complement.
TAGCAAATGGTTCCAATATATAGTAAGTCACAGTTTCAAGAATGAAAGCAATTTAGAGACACTCTAAAGTTTTTCAACGTAAGTCAGTGGAAAAAATAAAAATGATAATCTTAGCTTTACAGATTTTAGAAAAATATATAGTGAGATATTTACACCATGAGCAACCTTCTAAAATATTTCTAGAAGGTCAATGAATCATCAAATCATCCATCTGATCAAGTAAACTGTACACGACAATAAAAATAAACTAAACGATATTCCAATAAATTCGGAATTGGTCCTTTTTCACTATTTTGTTCGGTCCACAGTTATATCTACATATCTACAGAAATTCCAATGCAATCAAATATTTTGCAACCACACATACAATATAATTTTTTGTATCCCTCTCCTGACTATTCTGCAAAGACTGCAGCTCGGACTTGTGAACGTCTTTAGCTCAGAGCAAGGCATTCCACGACCACCTATATTGTCCTTCCCTAAGTTTTTCTTCAATTGCTCACCTCCACTCGTTGTCGTACACTCTCATCTTCAATGTTTTACGTTCTAGTATTACCATATTAATCTTGATATCCTCATTCCCTCTACATTCATCTTAAATATATTTTGTCATTATGGCAAATGAATTTTTATCACAAGCATGACTAGTTTAATAGCATTTTGTCAAACTCGTATTTGTAATAATTGGTCATACCTAAACATCTAAACAATCTCTCTTCGGGATTTCATCGTCCACTATAGCGAATCTATCATCTTTCTTATTCCCACTATGACGCTATCGACATTTTATATATTTTTGTCTAGTTCTACTTAACTTAAAACATTTAGCTAGTTTTAACTCAATTTCTCCTCCTAGCTTTGTCAATTAAAACTATGTCATCATCAACAAATAACATAGACCAATGGAACTTATCTTCGATATATATTTTAATAAAATAAAAAATCTTAGACATGTCCGATGAGGTTGTCTAGGTTAAAGCAAAAAGATGAGGACTGCAAAAATTTAATACAAGTCTATAGTAATAGGAATTTATACTACCACCATCATAACTACATTTCACTATTGAGGCACTATACATATATTTCATAATATTAGTATATTTAATAGAATCTCCTTTTGTGTTTAACCACTATAACACTTCATTGAGTTCCCTACCATTCAACTTGGTTGATTAAAGGTGCCAAAAGTTTGAGTCACTTCCAAAGGTTGGTTCCATGTAGAGCTGCTACATGAAACAAGACAGTGCGGACTTCAACACCACGTGTTTGGTAAAAATTATCTTAATTCCACTTCTTAAAATAAATTGACTCATACAGTGGCATATATCATTTGTCAAGAACCTGAGCCTACAGCATCAATAATAAGTCAAACTAAAACTTTTGGGGATCTGGTCAGCTGAATGATTTTGCATTTGACAAAAAAAAAAGATGCAATGGAGTGCACGAATTACGGAGCTGTTTAATTCTAGAAAACCTTAAAGGTCTACAAACACAGTGTCTCTGACCTTGGGTTCTACTTCTAAGGAAACAAAAGTCTTAGTCAATTCCATTGCTGTTGCTACAGAAATTATGAAATGTTACAAAATAAAATTATACATAGATCAGGCAAAAAAAACTGTTTTGATAGTTTTCATATACGAAATTATACGGCTACCTTTCCGGTGTGACCCTGTAAGGTCCGACAGCAAACCAGATCGGTCGGGCCAAAAGTCACAGGAGTTTTCCCTTGAGACCTCGCATATCCTGCAACTGCCCAGTTGAATAAATAATTGAATAAACTAGATCCAACATTGACAGATCTGAAGCACACTCCAAATTTAAATCAAACCATAACAGCAATAATTACGATAAATAATTTGAAATGATTACCATCAGTGTCCAGAAGGAGCAGACGCTGGTGTTTCAAATTATCTCTGAGGGCATTGACGGTCTCAGTGGCGGCCACGTGCCGCTCTTTCAGCTCTGCAACTGACATCTTGTTTTCCATTGATTAAACCTTAGCCTTTCAGCTCCATTTGAACCCTAATTTTAATGGCTAAAGATCAAGAAATCACAAGTTACACTTAATTCGTGTAAAAAAATTGAGTTTTTCAAATCAACAACCAACAAAAAAGGCTTAAACGGGGCTTATAGTGAGTATTTGGGGAGAACGGGAGAGTTGGCCTGGTGGGGAGTCAAGTGGTGACTCGGAAATGGTGTGGACGCAAAGTAGACTGTGTTGAGAGTCTAGAGAGAGAAAGAGAGGAGAGAGACAGATACAGATACAGAGCCGCCGGGCCCACAATTTGCTTCCATGGCGTTTCCTATAATAGTAGGTGGAGTGTGGTGCCGCTTCATGTGGGACCCACATCTCGTAGTTGACAACTTTCGGGTAAATTTCAGAGGAAGTCCCCAACTTTCTATTTATGACATCCACATCCCGAACCTTGTAACATTATGCACGCCATACGCTTGCTTGACAGAAAACGTCTATCTAGATGTTAAATTTCCAAGAGATAAGCACAAGATGTATGACTGAAGGGGTAAAACTGTTCGAGATTTTTTTCTGTTATATTCACACTAAGAAAATTATAATTTACACCACGATATTAAATATTTTTCTTTTCCTAAAATAGTCATAAGAAAATAGATGAGATAAATAATCCCTTATTTTATTTATATACATCATAATTGAAAACCTAACCCATATACTTATGTGCATTGCGAATAAATATTCCCAACACGTTTACGTATACTACATATAAAACTATAATCAAATGCATTATGTTAGAGGTACATTATGTTTTAAACCATTGTTTACATCCCTCCCTACGTGAAAAAATTTGTGCAATAATGTGATAGACGAGTTCAAAATAATAGCTTTGATATATCCATGTGGAATAGTGTCAACCAAAGCATGAAAGAGAGTGTACATGTAATATGATTGATAATCAAAATTTCAAGGAAAATGTGCGCTTTGGTTATCTCAACCATATTTAATGATTGCAACAAAATCAGACGACAACGAAAATGCCTATTTTTGAAAATTATTGCCTATATACTTGTTTATCAATTACCTAAATCTCGGGAATTTAGAATATTACAATTTCGAAATGATCTCTGTTCAAATTATATTAAACGTTGCTCTAGTTGTTGACCTCAAAAAATGTTGCCAACAGATACCGGGCCCACTCGTGCTTACGTAAGCCAAATTTCGACACGTAAAGGTAGATCAACTGTAATGATCGCTCCGAAAGTGGGCGTGGGAACAGCTTAACAACACGAGACGTTTCCGTTCGGACTCCGGCGTGATATTCGTAACACGATTGTGTATTAAGAACCAATCGTAACGGAGTAAAAATGAATATCGTACGAGTGAAATATTGCTTTAAGTATTCAAATTTGCATTATTCCTCAATTGTTACATGGTGTGGATATTTATAGTGTTACAAATAGAATGGTGACATTTGGATCAAATTACACGTGGTATCATCTCCTCAGCCAAGACGTTAAGTCATAGCCATCTAATTGACTTGCTTAACCCTTCTAAACATTCAATGTTCTTACATTGATAAGACGGGACACTTACACTTTTTACAAGGGTCACGTCAATCATTCGTGAAAGATCTTTCATTATGTTCTTACATTGATAAGACGGGACACATATACACTTTTTACAAGGGTCACGTCAATTATTCGTAGAAGATCTTTTATCATGAACTCAATCTTTGCATGTGGATTGCTGAGGAACAGAGCCTCAAATCCATGAGGCGTCTCGGACAATGGCCTCGGCCAGCGTAGAACGAGTCGAGGCGGCTTGATTACGAGTGGTCCCACAGCTTCAGTTTTTAGTCACAACACTAGTCTTGTCAATTTTATATTATGTATGGTTGCATGATAATTTAACGTCTAAATAAATATTTTTCATCAAGTGAGGATATCGTGCGCATAAGGTTAAACAATTGGAGATACAGGTGCATAAACGGAAGGTATGCGGACATAGTTGTCCCACAAAAAATGTCATACACCCTTGGAGCAATTTATCCACAATTTTCATATATACCTACGTGTGTGTATGTATTTTTATTTTCCTTTATCTTAATATCTATAAATTCGAAATGAGATCTGCTATTTGTACAGAAAATATGTTGCCTGAATTAAAGCAGATAACAACCGGCAATTTCCTATTGGATAATGGCAAAAAAAAGAAAGACATACGAAACAATATCCGTATTAATTTTGGAAACACTGCTTTTGTGCAAGCGAATAAATTGTTTCAAAATACTTTCTTGTGAGGGGGTTGACACCTTGGTGTACAAAACCCCCTCACGAGAGGGGTCACGACAAGGTGTCAACCCAGCTGTACACTTGGCAAAGTCCTTATGTTAATGTCAACATATCCGATTGAGTACGAATTACTAAATACAAGTTAAAGTATACAAGAAAAAGAATTAATAGGGCAAGAACGATGATCCCAAATTAATAATTTTACTATTAAGCCCGAGCCCCCATTATCTCAAAATATATTTTTTTTCCAAAATCATACATTCTTTTAATAAAATAATTTAAACGTAATCTCGAAAAAAAATCTACTTTTTAACACACAATCTTCAAAAATCATTATTACGAAATTTATTATTATTATTATTATTATTATTATTATTATTTTGTTAAAAATGGAGGTCAAACTTGGGCTAAGAATATAACTGAAATTAATAAATTTGTGAAATAATTATTTTTAATTATATAGGAAGAAAAAAAAGTGAGATGATAAGTAAACGGAATTTGGTCCAAGGGATAAGGACTGTCTGACTGGAGAAACGTCAAATCCCAATTTTCAACTTAATCGAAAACCTCTTTCTCATCACGTAAATGATTTGGTGGAAACCAGATCAAACTCGTTGAAAATAAAGCTGACTGTCCTTTTGGCAGATTTCTATTATTTCTGATGAAGAGTTATTTCACGTCAATTTACTATAAAAATTATTCAAATTACTCTAAAAGTCCTTAATATATGAACTTTAAAACAATTATTGAAGAATGGAGATGACTAATACCAAATTAAAAGAAAATTCAGTTTTGGAAAAAGGTTCCATCCCCGGATCTCCTGGGTGAAAGCCAGCTATCCTAACCGCTGGACGACAATGGAATGTCGATATGTAATTAATTCTATAATATATGGTTTAATTATTGTTTTTACGTTGAATGAAGAAGTTACTGATGATCATTTTTCAGAGTATAGATTCATGATAAATATATTCACACCATAATTTTTTATAATTAGACTACATTTAAATTGCATGAAAGGTTCCTAACTTTTATATACTATCTCATTTATGTCTCAAGCTTTTTTTAATCACATTCTTATTCTTAAATTAACATAAATTGTTCATGATTATGATTTTTCTTCAAAATTTTCTTTAAGATAGAGTAAAAATGATTCATTTTCTCATCATATTTTTAAATAAACTATTGTAAAAAAAGCCGATATTGAAATAGATCTGATACCACTTTGTTATGAAACAACCAAAATATATATTGTTAGAAGAAATATAATGTGTCAGGATCGCTAATAACAATATTGAAAATACAAGAATTGTGTATTAATTAATACCACTTGTTGAAACTCAAACACCTCAACAAAAGAATACGGGTCACGTTCAAATTCCAATAATCTCTACCTTGATACAAATTCCACCAATGAATGAACTGGCTTCTTCCACAATAACCAAAAAATTTATTTCTCCAATAAAACACAATACTCTTCCTCATTCAATAAATCCAAACACTACTCTTGTAAAATTATATCTGATTCCAAAAATTATAATGATTTTGAATTAACCAAAATGGGCTGTAACACATCTAAGGCAGAATCAATACCAAATGCTTTTACATAAAGCCCATTGCTAGATTGTAAACATCTACTCCACTTAAAGCATGTTCAACAAAATCAGCATCCATATACCCTTTTCCACTGGGTTCGTCTCTAACAATTGAATACAATGACACCGCAGGTGATGGTGGCAGCAGATACCGGAATAGATCTGATACCACTTTATTATGAAACAACCAAAATATATCTTGTTAGAAGAAATATAATATGTCCGGATTGCTGATAGCAATGTTGAAAATAAAAGAATTATGTATTACTTAATACCACTTGTTGAAACCCAAACACCTTAGCAAAGGAATTCAGGTCAACTCAAATTCCAACAATCTCTACATTGATACGAATTCCACCAAGGAATGAACTGACTTTTTCAATAATAACCAAAAAATTAACTTCTCCAACAAAACACAATATTCCACCTCTTCCAATGAATTCAAGCACTATTCTTGTAGAATTATCTCATATTCCAAAAATCATAATGATTTTGAATTAACCAAAATGGGTTGTAACACACCCCAAGGCAAAATCAATACCAAATGCTTTTACATTAGGCCCATTGCTAGATTGTACACATTCTACTCCACTTAAGGCATCCTCAACAAAATCAGCGTCAACATACTACCTTCCACTGAGTCCGTCTCTAGCAATTGAATACAATGGGACCACAGGTGATGGTGGCAACCAATATTGAAATAGAACTGATACCACTTTGTTATGAAACAACCAAAATATCTCTTGTTAGAAGAAATATAATGTACCCGAATCGATGACAACAATGTTGAAAATACAAGAATTATGTATTACTTAATATCACTTGTTGAAACTCAAACACCTCAGCAAAGGAATTCGGGTCACACCCAAATTCTAACAATCTACACATTGATATGAATTCCACCAAGGAATGAACTGACTTTTTCAACAATAACCAAAAAATTAACTTATCCAACAAAATACAATACTCCACCTCTTCCAATGAACTCAAGCACTACTCTTGTAGAATTATCTCAGATTCCAAAAATCGTAATGATTTTAAATTAACCAAAATGGGTTGTAACACNTTCCACAGGGTCCGTTCCGCATGTGATGGTGGTAAAGCGGCATTATCCATATCTCCCGAACTCCACTGAGCAGTATTCTTCAAATTCGACCATTTACGAGCTCCTAAAGGTATGTACCAAACTGAATGTCCACCACGGTACTGAACTTGTGCTAAATAATTCCTCTAGATTCTGTACGACCCTACAAGATGTATAATTGAGACAATTTCCGTCCTTCCAATACAAGACGAGCACCCATACAAACCTTCAAAACTCTTCCTCCACCAAAGAGCTCATAACCTTTTGAATTAGGGATAGACAACGAGATGATATTATTCTTCAAATCCAGAACGTGTCGAAGTTGGCCAAGTATTCTAATTGTTCCAACCAAAAGTTTCAATCTAACCGTACCAATTCCAACAACCCAACAATGTACGTTATTTCCCATAACCACGACACCTTTGTAAATAGTTTCATATGTAGTAAACAAGTCCTTATTAGAACACATATGAAACACACAAGCTGAATCGAGAATCCAGTCCTCATCTAGTTTAGACTCGATGTTAGAAATACCCAAGAGATCTTCATCAATGTTCTCCATGAGGTTTGCTTCTCCTGAAGTATTTGAATATCTACTTGCGGCCATCATTTATTTATTCTGCAATTTGTAGTAATCCTTCTTCATGTGCCACTTCTTCTTGCAGTAGTTACAAATTTGATTACTAAACTTATGCTTCAATTTGCCCCTTCCAGAATCACCATGAGCAATCAGGCCTTCTACATCTATGGCCTCAGAAACCAGATGCTCATCTTCTCTTTTGAATATAAAACATCATGTACCTCCTCTATGGTGAGAGTATAACGATTATACAAAATAGTGTATTTAAATGAAGAAAATGAAGCTGGCAACGAACACAATAGGATCAAGGCCAAATCTTCTACATCATACTCTACTTCCAAAGTTTCCAAATCAGCGATGATCTCTTTAAATACTGTCGGTGATCTTCCAGTGATCTTCCTTCTGCCATTCGATGAGAGTATAAACACTGCTTGAGATTCAACTTACTATTCAGACTTTTAGTTATGCACAATTGCTCCAACTTCAACCATAAAGCAGATGTTGAATCCTCCTTCAAAACGTTTTGAAGAATAGTATTTCATAGATGAGATGAACGTGAGAAACTATCTTCTTATCCTTCCGTAATTTCTCCCCCGTGGTCAAAGTTGCTTACATCTTGTCAATTCCCAGCAACGCATCATCCAAATCCAGATGTGGGAGTACTACATGCATCTCAACCCGCTATAGCGAAAATCTAATGCTCCAATCCAAAAACGGAATGTCATACTTCATAGAAACCACCACGAACAAAAAACTTCGAACAAATCAACCCTTGCGGTGCGAAACTGCTGAACGTAAGATCATATACCACTTGTTGTAACCGGAATAGATCTGATACCACTTTGTTATGAAACAACCAAAATATCTCTTGTTAGAAAAATATAATGTACACGGATCGCTGATAGCAAAGTTGGAAAACAAGAATTATGTATTACTTAATACCATTTGTTGAAACCCAAACACATCAACAAATGAATTCGGGTCACACTCAAATTTCAACATAAACAAAACAAATGAGATTAAATATTCGGTCCTCATTTTAAATCACGTCAACATTATTTTTGAACGAAAACAGTGATTAAGACAATAATTTTTTTTTATCAATGAAATGTTAAAAATAAGAAGGTATTGAAGAATAAAATTAAGGATGCAAGTGTAGTAATAATGAATAACGGTTAATGATTTTTAATATAACTAAAATGTGAAGTGAATATAACCACCCTAAATCAAAACATATTTTTATTAACTTCAAATAATTTAAGTTGCATAAATACACTTAAATTAACAAAGAGAACTCTAGTTAAACTTGAAAATGCGTTTGGAATCAGTTATTACAACTTATGACTTGATTTCAAGTTAGTCGGGATCAAAAAATTTAAAGTAATTCATACTTAATTCCAATCATCTCTCGACTGCAAAGCAATTTCTCTTGCAAATTGAAAATGTCGTAAGACATCTACGACTCATTTCTATTATAGATTGTACGATATTTAACAGTTTATACCGACATATTTCAATGTGTAATTAGCCCCTGTTTGGTACACGTTAAAATTTTCATTTTCATTATTCTACTCATTTTCAACCACACATTTTTCAATAAAATAATATTTTTTATCACATCAATAACTTTTCATTCTTTTTCAACCATACATTCTCCATCAATCTACTATTTCAGAAATCATTCTTGTAAAATAATGTAGCTCAAACACACCCTTAATTTTGAAATCGAATGCTTTAAACAAAATAATACATTTTTTTCAACCACGTACTCCATGATTATGTTTTATCATAAAAAAATTAATTAAAGTCACATCAACTTGGAAACAACTTGCGACATTATAATCAAAGATGCTTTTCATACTGCATGCAAATTATTAGAACGTTGAAACATAGTACTTGGAATTAACTTTGTCACTTTTCTCATCATCCCATATTTCACACTCAAACAAAAACACCACATAATTAGGGGAGATCATGTCACAAAATAATAAGGAAGAATGGAGGTGCGAAAAAGTGCATAAATTCAAGATGACTTGACACGCAAAAGGTACGGGCCATATTTTGGGCCAGCCAACCTCAGCGGCTGGGCCCGATTGGACTCGGCTTAAGAAGGCGCGACCCACATGGGGCGCATCGAAAAGATACAACGAGGCCGGCCCGAAGTATAAAGAGGCCAACCATGCACAATCCTTTGCTTCCTACCAATATGTTAAAGAGTGCATGTCTCATTATACTATGTTGGGCAATTATGACTAAATCAAATGGATATTACATATTAACAAGTATTTAAGTTTTCAAGGCGTGAAGTTTATTTAATAAAAATTAATTAAATTACTAATAATATTATAAAATTTACCCACCCTGCCCACCGCCAATACAAAACCTAAAATATTTCTCATCCCCTCTCTCTTTTCCGTTCACTCCTCCCACAAGCCACCTTCGAGGCAGCGCTCATATAGTTTCCGCGACAGCGACGATGATGGAAAAAATCGCCGTTGTGCGCCTGAACCGAAGCCTTAGACAGGGTCCCTGCAGGCGGCGTAGATTCATCAATGGATGGCGTCGCTAGATTGACTGGTACGTCGCGATCTGATGTACGACGGTGCTGGTTTCAGATCCGCTTTCATCATTGCTTGGGGCGATTTGTGAGCGGCAGCGCTGCGTGTGATCTATGATGATGGTGTCGTGATGGTAGTTTTTATTGGATTTGTTGGTTTTTGAAGTGGTGCGTGATCTGTGAAGGTGGTTTTTCATGTTTTGGTGTTGGGGTAGTTTTTGTTGGCGGTGGCGGTATCAATGTTGGTGGTAGCGACGATGTTGTTATAGTTGATGTTGGTGGCAGTTGTGGTGGTGGTGCGGCGACGGGGGTGGGAATAAGAGAGTTTGTGACCAACTATTTGGTTGATTTGTTATCAAATGTTCGTGGTGGATCGAGATCGAAGGTGGGAGTGGGGTGTTTAGTGTATGTGACCAACTATTTGATTAATTTGTGACCATTTATTATGTTATTTGTAACCAATCATTTAATTGTGACCTAAAAATTATATAATTTTTGACTGGAAAATAATTTCTAACCAACTAATTTGAAAATTTGTGATTGACGAATAAATTGTGACTTATAAATTTTTTAATTCGTGACTGTGAAATGATTTTTGACCAAAAAATATGTTGTGACCTAAAAGTACGTAACTGTGATCATTAATTGTATAATTTGACCTTAATATATTTAATAAATAAAATATTTTTTAATTATTTATTTATCACCCGAATTTTAAATTTCGAAACATAAAATCTGAAAATTGAATTGAATTGGTGGTAGTTAACGCCTGGGTTGTAAAATGTTCCCCTAAATCAATCGATGATTTTTTTCCAGGGTACAATCCGATGATGTTGGGCCAAACAGGGCTGAAATCCAGCACTGAATTTAATCATTCTATTGTAGATTTTCAAAATAAAAAAGTCAAACATTACATGGCCCCAATGTGCAATAAAAATTACCCAATGAACAGAAAAATTAAATACATCTTACATGCACAACAGATATTTAACTATAGCAATGATTTTTTATTTTTATATTATTAATGTCCAGTAGAAAAAATATTTACAAAACTCGGTATGCGAATACGCTGCGACAGGATGAACGCAAAATAAGAACCAAAATATATATTTATACAATGACATTCCAATAATTATCTTCTGCTAATTTGGATAAAATAGACCATCTAAACCAGTATACTTTTTCTATGAGATAATATAGAACATCATCATTCACCACTTCCTTTGTTGCCAGTTGCTATGGGATGCGAAGGAGCAGTATCAAGAGTAGATCGAGGTTCCTGTAGGGTGTGAAACGGTTAATAAATGAATTATTTGCCCTCTTCAAATAAATTAAAGAAATTTAGCCTATCATTTGGTTAATGTTTATAAACGGCCAAATCAACATTTTATCCACAAATTTCGGGAGACGAACAAGTACTACCCACTTATCAATCACTAATTTTCATTTATTTATAAACACTTTCTAAATAGTTTGGACTTCGTCAGTACTATTCAATGACAAAAAGATTACATATGGGGGGCAGACATAAAAATCGACTAGGCCTATAAAACATTTTGTAAGATTTTCCTTCAACTTGATATTAGAAGTAGCTCTAGCAGATAAAGAAAGTCGACTCCCTTTAATGTGTTGGTTTAAATTGAAACAGCATATTCTAGCTGGGCATACTGAAAACAAGTCACATTAGCCAGTACTAGTACTAAATTGTATAAGAAAACAAACTAAGGAAATGAAACTCACCACACGGTAAGTAAGTTCATCAGCCTCAAGCATATGAACAATTTGCCCCATCTTTGGACGCTTGCTTGCGTCCAAATCCATACAGCGAAAGCAAACCAGAAATACTCTCTTCAAAGTTCTGGGAGGAGGAGGAATTTCAATGAGGGGGTCGACCAGCTCTTCACCACGATGACTTGCTACCATTCCTTTGAACCAATCAACCAAATTAACCTGGATTTAGTAAACAGAGTTAAGATATTTAAATATATTGTTATTAATATGAGTACATACTTAAGGGGAAGAAATTGTTCACCTCCCCAGGTGGTCTGGAATAATCGACTGGGCTCCTTCCAGTAATTATTTCCATGAGAAGAACTCCAAAACTATACACATCATTCCCCTCATTAAGCATACCAGTACATGCATAGTCAGGGGAGACATATCTGTAGCAACATGCATAGTTAACTATAAGCAAATAATATTTTGTTACCATCTTTCAAGCGGACTGCTGCTTAATGGAAAATCAAACTGTCAAAGTCAGAAAGGAACAAACCCAAACGTTCCCATCACTCGTGTTGTAACATAGCTTTTCTCGGATCCTAGCAGCTTGGCAAGTCCAAAGTCGGATACTTTTGGATTCCATTTCCTATCTAGAAGAATGTTGCTAGACTTCACATCACGATGCACAACTTTGGGCTCCAATCCTTCATGCAAGTATGCCAGTCTGTGACAAAATTTTCCAACTTACTTCTTATAGAAAATTGGAAGATAAGAACATACAAAAAATGTGTGTGTAAAATTTGACCATTGGATTTCCAGGGAATATAAACATTGTGGTAAAAATATATGCTGTGAGACATAAATATCTCACCCTCTTGCTGTTCCAATGGCAATTTTCATCCTGATCTCCCAAGTCAAAGGGCTAACAGGCCCCACAATACCATGTAACCACTGCTCCAAATTGCCATTATCAATGTACTCATAAACTAGCAACCTAAATGGAAGGAAAGAAAACGTAGTTATTATTTTAGGAAAAGACAGCGATATCAACATAACAGAGAGAAATTCAACGGCCAGTCACATGTACCTTTGAGCACCTTCTGCACAATAACCCATCAGGCCCACAAGGTTCTTGTGTCTTACCTTTCCAATGGCTTCAACTTCCACCTTAAACTCCTTCTCTGCCTGACCCCTATCAACAAGTGATTCACTAAGCATCAAATTGAACGGAGTTTGTATCGATGTACAAAGAGCTTGGGACTTCTTTTGAAGTTCAGTAGAAACTTGAAGTAATAGTCGTTGCATATATCTATGACTCAATCGATTCAACATTTTGCTAAGCTCAATCAATTGATAGGGTGGTTGGTAGAAATGCCATTTTTCAAAAAGAAGAAAACGAAGAAATGTTTGACGTGGAGTTCATGTTTTAGAATCAATTTCTTCCATTTCAAGGAACTCATTCATATATGATATTCTCTTTGAAAAGTTTATCTGGAATATGAAGCAACCACTAATGCAAACTTCTACATGACTAAAAACAGTAATTGCATCCCTGTTCTGATATTTGTTGACACATAACTCTCCAACACTAAACAGATCTATATCCGTTTCTTCTCATTTTATACAACATTATTAGCACCGTCACTCTTGAATTTTGCAAATGGTCGAATTCAAAATTAGGTGCCAGAAAATATATAATTAGTTATCATCCATCAAGAACATATCGTCCATCGCACCCAATATTTTCTGGAGCAAGCCAATTCCTGGCCCCAAAAGACAATATTTTCCATCAATAAATAGTTGTTCCTTGAAAGTATTCTATAGAAGCCAAATATCATTCACCTAAACCAGCATAAAGTCTTAACTGCTACGAGAAAATTAACAAAGGAAGAAGGATGGAAACACAGGTGTTTAACCAGAAAAGGGCGGAAACAAAAGTTATACAAGATAAAATAAACCAAGAAGAAGGAATAATAAAGAAACAAAAAGAAGAGTTTTACATTGTTTTTCTTCTAGTCAAAAGAGACAAAAAGTTCACCGGCACACTCAATTCCTTCCAATCCAGATCTACTTGGCTTTGATTCGCTTTCTGTACAAACAAAGAATCCCAAGTTCCCAACCAAACACACATGCAGTAACTACACTTTCTTCAATTATATAAAATCAAAGAAAGAATTAACCAACATGAACTGAAAATAATAAAAAAAAAACAATCCATAAAATTATGTTCACAACTTTTGCGATGAAGGTAATATGATAAACTTACTTGTTGTTTAGGAGATTTTTCACGGCAACAACAGAGCCATCGGGCGAAATACCTCTGTAAACGATGCCGTAGCCTCCTTCACCAATCACATTATCATTCGAAAATCGATTTGTTGCGATTTCCAGGTCCTTCAAACTGTACCATCGGCCCCACCCAATGTTACTCAACCCTTCGGTGGACGCAGACATAGCAGAGGACGATTCGCTCCGGATAGTACTCGACCCATTGCTCTCGGAACTTCCCTTTTTGCCCTTAGACTCGATTAAAACATCTTTTACCACATTTGGTATAATAAACGCTTTGTTTCTTACGCCGACTATATTTATTTCAGCATGATCCGAGGTTTTGATTTCCGTGATCTCATTACATACCGGAGGCAGTAAACCTGAACCGTGTTTCTCACCAACCCGGCGTCGTTTAGAGTTCCGATTCCGACGGAGGAAGAGGAAAATGAAGGAGAAAATGAAAATCATAATGACGACAGTCGCGATTATGACGATGTAGAGTTTTTGTCCAAGAATTGGGGTTTTGGAGGTGAAAAAGGTGGAAGACGAGTTTCCGGAGGTCTGATTCTCGCCTGAATACTTGCCGGAAACCGCCATTATTCCGGCAAGTTTATGGAGCGCCGTTAGTGTGTGTAGTGTGTGAAAAAAAGAGACTACAGCATTTGAAAATAACGGTAAAATTGGTGAAATTTGGAAAAAGTGTGGCGTTCGAAGGTTTTAGGCTTTTAGCAGTAGAGACTGGACTGAAAAGTTTGCACTCAACGGATAGTTTAGACTAGAAGCGAGTGTTGTGTATAATTTGGCTTAGTTTTTAGAAATATTACGAAAGGCCCAGTCAAGTCTAAGGAGGAAAAATTAAACAAAATACAAAATTTCAATTAATACGTCCTAATTTAAAATTGACAAAAATCTCAATAATTATTGCTTGATTTAAAAATTAGCAAAATGATCTTATACACACTTCTATCATTTTAAAAATACTCATAAATTTTCTGTTTATGCGTCAAATTTTCAGTATCTTTTGCTGTTATAGAATGACGAACGTTCTGTCTCGTACATTTTATCTCAATTTTACGTAACGCCCTTTTTTGTTTACAATTTTTTTTACCTCATTTTAATACATTTTCCAACCATTACAAATGTGGCAGCCCTATTTTTTTTTTGACTTTCTATCTCACAATGGGACCCATGTGTTGGATAAAAAGGGTCACAAAATTAATTCTTGTTGACAAATAATGGGAAACAAACGAGTTCAATATTGAACTTTCATGAAAATGATTTTCCACCGTAGATAGAATACGACATAATTATAGAACTATTGCATACACCTTAAAAGGACAATGCAAGATCCATCAATTAACTCCAAAAAACGAAAGCTTAGCCCCTATTTGGTACACGTTTTTTCAAAATACATTATTTTGAAACTCATTTTCCACTGCACATTTTTTAATAAAATAATATTTTCCATCACATCAATAATTTTTCTTTACTTTTTAACAACATATTTCTCATCATATTACTATTTAAAATACATTTTTTTCTCAATAATATCCATCAAACACATCCTTACACTTGAATTCAGGAGTGACCAAGATGCATTTAAATCATGCAAAGGGAATACGAGGAAAATTGACATTAAAATATCACCAAACTTGACAAAAGTCATAGAATAATTGAGACTAATGTTCACCAACTACAAATTGCTTACAATCAACTTAATTAGTACATTTATGCCCTGCAATCAAAGATGACGTATGAGCTATATTGAATTAGGCCCCTGATTGACCTGTCATACTTTTTTTTTTCAAATATAAAAAAATAGTTTTGAATGGTAATTTTTAGAAGAATGTGTGGTTCAAAAATATGAAAAAAATTTAAATTTATGTTCAGAATATTTGATTGTGAATGAATGGTTGCAAATGAATATGTAGATAAAAGAGTTTGAAAAACATGATTGTCAAACAATGACTAAATTGGACTAAATAGAATTGAAGAAAGATGAATATAAATTGTTTTCTATTTTATTCAAATCGATTCAATTTATGGGTTGTTTTATGAAGATTAAATTAAATTTTTAGTAAATTTTGATAAACGTTGATGAAAATTGTAATTGAAAAGTTGCGAGACAAATGAAATATGTAGTTAATATTGACTATTTGATTTTTTCACTAAAATTAAAATTTGATTTTAATTAATACCAAACATGGGCTTAATGTACTAAGTAATTTTTCATATTATTTAAATAGATATATATGTTTCTTGTATTTTCATTTTTAAAGCATGATCCATGCATTTGCTCGACTGAGTATATGTCAAAAAAAATAAAATAAAATAAAATAATGAGAACTTGGAAGGGTAGTTACGCATTCAATTAACTACGTTACAGTTTAATTTCAACAGCGATCCCTAATTTTTACTCATTCTCGCACTTATATCCTCGACTTTTTTATTCTAAAATTTATCTTTAATCTTCCATTAACTTATACAAATTATCTTTAATGACAATTTACGTCCAAACATTTTAGTAGAATGGAAAAAATTCTTGTCTAACTTTCATACTTATTGTCTACCTTGCTTATTTGAAAATGAATTAAGCTACTTATACATCACTTTTGTACATCATGAATGACATTTCATGATGTATCGAAGATTGTTTCAAATGTTGTTAACCTAAATAACAAAATTGTGTGCCACATAAAGTGTAAATAAAGATGTACCATGATGTAAGTAAGGCAATTATGCGACAACACGCCACTGAACCGTTTAAATTTTTGACAGTTTTTTTAACCAAATCAACACTTGTCAACCATAATGTCAAAAAACAATGTACAAGTGGCATTTCCCAAATAAAAATATGATTGCAGTGGAAAACACACACACACACACACACACACCCCCCATGGTTTATTAGCGCACAATATGTTTGCTACACAGGCAAAGAGTGGAAAACGAGCTTGTTTATTAGCGCAAATTATGTTTCCTACGAACTTGATAGTAAATTTTGAAAAAGATTAATAAGTAAACCAAGTTCAATTACGCATTCATCCTTATTGTGGCGAAAGAGAGAACAGAGAGAGCTGAAGCAATCATGGTGTTCTACAGTTCATTTGTTTATTGCAGCCTCAGTCAAATAACATCATGAACAACAAATACATACCACTTTTCGAAACATAATAGTATCATCTGAGTAGCAACGAGTCTTGATTGTGTATTGTATGTCAGTATCTACTGATAACTTGAACGGGGCAATGGCCATGATTGCGGAGCAAAAAGATAAAATTTTGAGGACGCGGGCAAAGGAGAAGATAAGATCACCTAAATGGTCTTATATGAATGTAGTCTGGATCTTTCCATCACCGAGGAATAGCAAAATCTAAGTCATGCAAAGAAGACAGAAAATACGTGCATCAGAGGAAGAATACCAGTTGATATATACAATAAATAGCAGCGGTGATGAAGAAGGGGAACATAAAATAAAACATAGCAAAAATTAACTAAAGATGGATGAGAGAATACAAGATGATATATAGAATTGCTTAGGCACGCCTCCTAAGGTCCTGTGCTAATCAACTTCAAGTCAGAGAAGCTAATCAATGCAATATTCCCTCTTAAGTTTGATATCTTTAGTAGATTTTGATAAAGTCAATGAAACGTGTTGTTAAAAAGCTGATAATAGTTGTGGATTCCATGAAATGTGTGATTGAATGAGTTTAAGGAAAAAATCAGTTCTAGAAAATGAGGGCCTAACAGGGGCTCAGTTTATACCTAGGGTTTCAAGGTCGGATATGAGAGGGAGGGAGAAAAAGAGGGTGGGGTGGGGGTGGGGGTGGGGGGTGTTCTTAAAGTACAAGATCATGCCTACACTAGATATGATCTCAGCAGTGACTCATTATTATGATTACGAACACGACCTTAAAAATAGATGTTTATATCAAATAGAACAAATCTAGTAGAAAACGTTCAAAGAGAAATGCCCATAAATAAGCCGTTCAATGAAATGTGACGATTAGATGCAATGATAATAGACCAATAAATACATTAAAACCACTTCTTGAAAATGGAAACAAAGGTAAATGCATCAACATATTACTCAAATTAGTAAATAATGATGTCCATATATCAGTCAACCAGGTGCTTCAAACGAAACAATATTTTCCCGAAAAGGATAAAAAAAATTAGATACTCTTTTCCATGTTGAAAACAAAAACAAAACTTCAAAATGCATCTATCTCTGTCTATGCTAGCATACATCTTGTCACAATGACATTGCAAATCCTATACCAGCAAGTAGAAGAGAGAACTTGTCAAGATACTAGTGGCATATAGAATTACAATTCAGGAGCTAAAACTATGAAATGAGTCATTGAATTACGCATTTGTATTAATGTTGCCTTGTAAAGATAGTCACACAGCGACTTTTAACTTCTATGGGGATTCCATATGCTAACATGAAATAGAAAAAGTCAATGAACTGAAAACCTAAGTAATGTTTTGCCATTGGCAGCATGCACTTCAATCCTATGACAACCATACTCTGTGGCATTTTACACCATCACTTTCAAAGAAAAAGTTATTAGGCCTTTTAATTTAAGGGTGGGTCAATTTACAGCACATTGCACCTTGAAATGGATAAACTCCATCATATTATTTAACAGCAAAAAGGTAGTCTATTGGTCAATGCTCCTTACTGTGGGTAAATAAAAAATATAATTCTTTGCCAAATTATTCACCTACTTCTCCAACATCAACTTCAAATAAAAATTGGTGCGAAATGCATACAAACGAGGAAAATGTGAAAAGGCGTATTTGTGATTGATAAATAGCAAGGTTGCTATCCATACACCATTTGCTTTCAAAACAATTGGATGAAATTGGCATAGAGTTATGCACAATGAATTTTCAGAACTGAGGGCTTTAATATTTAAAGGGTATATTGCAAATCACGAAAGATTACGAGGAACAAATCAACAGAATGCTTTTTTCCCTTAGAAAAACAGAATAAATTCAAATTTCAAAAATTGATAAATAAAAATGGAAACAATATAACCTTGAGAAAGCAAGCTCCAGCAGGAAGTATCAAAAGCAATATTGGACTTCAATCGAGCAGATGCAATAACGCTATGGAGTGGCAGCATTGACTCCAGACTTCCCACCGCCGAAACAATCCTGCATTTGCAATTAACTTATTAGGAAAATAATTTTCGGCATAAACATCAACAATAATTTCTTTTTCTTTCCGTTTCAAACCTGTACCTCGACCTTTGCCACTTGAGCTATAGGTTTATTGAACAAATGAATGTAAACACGCACTTATTCCAATTGAATAACTGAAATTGATAATGGGAGACACATATGCATATACATGTGACCTGTACCTTGAAGCGGCGGAAGGGAAGTTTCTAACTGGAGAAGAAAAATGAGAAGTGGGGATGGGTTTTGGAGCTAGAGTTTTGAGTATTGTGTGTTAGTATCTAATCTAGTTGCAATACAGTAAAGTGCAGAAATAAAACTTATCGACCGATCGAGTCTCGTGACAGCACGATGTCCTAAAGCGAAATTGCCCGTCGATAACTGCTGCGACCTCTATGGACAATCACTTCCAGGATACAACGATCAAATGAACCAATTGTGCAGCAATCACAAATGGTTTTCAGAAC
>CAIGRP010023338.1:0-11182 GCA_903798385.1 Fraxinus cuspidata | reverse complement strand
ATGAGTGTTGGTTTATTAAATAAAAGTTTTTATAAGATGAATTAAACTCACAAGATACGTGAAATCGAGCTAGGAAGGATAAATTAAGTTGAGCACGTATCAACAAGTAAATATGGCACCAAGTTTGTGGACATATATTATGAAGATATAACTCATTTGAAGTTCTACATGAACCTAGTAAAAAAATTTCACAGGAGCGACACAAATCCATGTAGAGCATGTTAGAAAATGATGAAGTTGATCAAAATTAATATGGCATGAGGTCATTGAACTACTTGTTTTCATTGTTCTTAATTTCAACTCAAATAGTTGTTGAGACTTTACTTAATCATTCACAGTGAAAAATAAAACATATTTCAATTCTCACTAAAGATTTTCTTTGTGTTTAGATAGAAATTGTGATAGAAAATCGTACTTTTGATGAATTCTTTGAAGAATATTTCTGATTTGGATTCCACAATCATCTAATTATCAAAACTCCAATGGAAATCCACACAAGGAAATAGTTGAAAGAACTAGGATTTTTCTTTTCTTGTACTATCAAAAATATAATTGTATTGTATTATGAATTTTCAAACCCAGCACACTATTAATAAAAGTCCAAGTGGGCTTATCTCATTTCTTAAAATTAATTTGATTCAATATTTAATTAAATTTGGTTCATTAATTAATTAATTCGGACATACTAACAAGCAACCCAATTAAATAATGTTAACTAATTAATTGATGAATCTCATCCTTCTAGTTCTCCTTTTGTGTATGACTCATTTGATTCCTGATCACGATGCCTAATGACGTGAATTATTATTTTGAAATAATCAAAATCGATATATTAAAATACCCCTTTTAATTTATCAGCAATTAACATCCGTCGTCCCAAATTGATATCTAGAAATGTGTTATAGCAATACATGTGACGTGAAATGTCGCATCGTATGACATAACCAAATTTGTTCGTTTACCGCGAAACTATAATCCTTTCATCAATATGATTCGATCAATTATGAGATATGGATATGTGTCAATCTCAATTATCGATCATATCTTTCATCCCATTATTAAGTCAATGTAAGTTGAAAAAGAGTTTTCGAATTATGAGTATACCTTAATCTAAGATTTTGTTATCAGCTTAATTGAATGAAATGTAAATCATAATCTCTTACTATCTAAGAGTGACGAATTCTCTATTGATCATTCACATCTTTCATATGATTGTTGACATAGCCAAATCAATATCCAACCTCACCAAAGTATGACTAACCTTATATAAAGCACTATGAGACCTCGAGTCGAAGGATCAATTCCACTACTGAATGTTAGAGATTAACCACTGATACTCAGATAGTTATCTATGCAGAATATTTTTAGCGGATCTCCAATGTTTTGTTCTATAATAAAACATTCACGTGTTTATTTTAGTGTCATCACACTACTGATTTCACAAATAAGAAGTGACATATGTAATAGTCTGTCCGTAATAACAATATCTTTATCACGTTATTGCTTACGACCATCGATAATTGAAGATTCAATCATATTTAATTTGTATCTCACAATCAAAACTCAATTACATATTAAAAATGTTTTATCTAAAGTTGATTGGACTTAGAGCATAACACTTACAAACTCCAATTTTCACTAGATTCAATCACTTGTATATCTAATAGCATAAGAGTTTACATGGCAATCATGTTTAAGCTTTGACAACTCTTTGTCAATGAATCTGCTCAATGAAAATTGGTTCTTTTTTTCTTCATTTCATTGTATTATCTTTCCAATGAGATGATACCGCCTTAACACATATTTGGATCATTGATGAGACCTTAGTTCCTTTGCTTGTACGATAACTCAATTATTATCACAATGCAGAAGCATATGGTCAACAATATTAGGAACTACTTCAAATTCATTGATGAACTTTTTGATCCAGATTAGAAGTTAGCATCAATGTATTAGTGAACTTTTAGTTCATTTTCTTCATATAAAATCTTCTCAAAATTTTATTTATGTAGATTGTGATGAGTTAAGCAGTCTTCTAAATTTATCTCTATGAATCAAGTTGTTTCTCCAATATTTTTCATAGAGATATTATTTGATAGCACAATTTCAACGATTGAAACATAGGAATGTCTTTTCCTATTAAAATGTTATCTACATATAATATCAGAAATATGACAACTCTCCCACCATCTTCCTGTAATCACACAAACCGTCTTCATTTTTTCATAAAATCAAACCTTTTAATTTTCTCATCAAATCTAAGATTCCAGCAACAAGAAGCTTGCTTCAATCCATATATGAATCGATAAAGCTTGCATACCTTATAAGTATACTTGGGTTTAAAACTTTTGAATTGTGTCATGTACACTTCCTTTGTCAAGTTCTTGTTAAAGAATGCAATTTTGGCATTCATTTGCCATAACTTATAGTCATGGTATTAGAAGCAAAATCCGAATGAACTTTAACATGGATATAGGTTAACAGGTATCATCAAAGCAAACTCATTCTTTGTTTATAACATTTTGCTATTAGCCTTACTTTGTATGTATGGATGTTTCAATCCATGTTAACCTTTTTATGTAAACCCATTTACAACCATGGATTTATCCCATTAGGTTGTTCGATCAAGGTCTAAACCTTGTTCACATACTTCGAGTTTATTTCAGATTTCATGGCCTCTTGCCATCTCTTTAAGTCAACTCTTGACGTTATTTTTTTTGTAATTAGTAGATTCATCATCCTTGATTAGTAATATCTAATTAGTAATCATAGATTCGTACCTTCTTGATGATGTGATCCGTGAAATGAGAGCAAGTCCAGGTAAAGATCATTGATCTTTAAGGAATGCCTATGACTACGTTATAAGCTAAGTGGGTCAAAGAATCAATGGAACTACTTTTTCCAGCCACATTGGATGAAACATTGATCACAACAAGAAAATGAACAAGTTTTTCATATTGGAAATGGGAGATGAAATGGAGTGGAGAAAGTTGATCCAATCAATGGATGGACAATGTGGAAAGAAACAACTATGTGACTGCATAGTTGTTCAGGACATGTGGTCACATGCCCCATTACCGAAACTGTAAATTAGGAGTTTAGTTGGTCTATACAACCGCATAGATTTACACTATGCGGCCGCATAGTATATTTCGGACAGCGAATTTATCAAATTTCGAGTAATCTTCTATTTTAGTTAAAATTGTACGTTTTTTTTATATATCTTTTAAGGTTTAGTTTTGGTTTAAGTAGGTTTTATGGGTTCTATATAAATAGGACTCATTCCATTCATTGCAAGGGACACAATTATTAAGAAATTAATTGCAAGACATTATTGCTTTCTTTTTGTTCTTCATCCAATTAATTTTGAACTTATCAAGATTATTTCTTGTGTCATTCAAACAAACCAAATGAGATTCTTGAGTCATGTTAATTCCTTAGTTAATTATTTTTGAATCAAGCTTAAACATTAATTCTTGGCTTTCTTGGGATTGAATTAATCTTTTGTGGGTTTCATAGTTTCAATTGCTACGTGGGTTCACATGAGTTGTATCAGAACAAGGCTCCAAAAATCAAGGTTTTATCATTTTTCTTTCTTTTGTTTGAGTCTTTATTCTTCATTCTCCGTATTCTTCGCGTTCTCCAGTTTTTTCATCTCCAATCCATTAAATTTTAAACTTGTTTGTGTGCTAATTTAGCATCCAAATTATTTTTTTTTCTTTTGCTAGTATCTAATTGAATTTCCAAGCAAAAAAATCAAAATTCGGAAAAAGAAAATTGCAAGCAACATACAATTTCATCTTTTTTTTTTCTGAAATCAAAAAGTCAAATTCAAAAGTGTCCAATTTAAATTCAAGGAACACCTTAAATTTTTCCTTAGTATTCAATTTAAAGTGTCAATTCCTACTTCTCGAGTCATTCTATAGTCAATTTTTCTTACCAATTTTTTGTTTGAAACACTACAAAGATTGAATTTTTATTAAGATCGAATTAGTTCTCTGAAGCACTTGTAAGAAAGTATTGAGTGGAGAAAGCAAGATTGGTGATAATAATAGAGGGAAAAAAATTTTGAATTATACATGAGCGTATACACATGAGGCAAATATTAAATTAGATTTAGGATGTCAGATAGAGACGAGTCTACTTCACGTGGGAATAATAATCAAGTCAACCTGATGGATGAGGTGATATGGCGGTACGAAAGGTTGTTTGAGGATATGAGAGACAAATTGGATACGTAAGATAAATTGCTTGCTAATTTACGTGGGGAACAACCTAGAAAAATTCCTGATATAAGAAGGCAAGGAAGACAGGATCATTGAGTGGATTTTGCTGGTGAATGTGAAGAAAATAGTGATTTTAATACATTAGTAGATGCAGAATTAGGAAGAATGAAAGATACAGGGGTTAGACATGAAATGAAGGGTAGAGATCTGGTTAGAGATGGTGCTGACCGAAGTATGGGCACTATCAAAATGACAATTCCTTCATTCAAAGGAATGAGTGACCCAGCGGCATACTTGGAGTGGGAAAAGAAAGTAAAGTTGATATTTGATTGTCACAACTACTCGGAGGAAACAGAGGTAAAGATTGCGGTACTTGAATTTACCGATTATGCTATCATTTAGTGGGATCAAGTAATAATATCCAAGAGGAGAAATAGTGAGAGGCCTATTAGTACATAGGAAGATTTGAAGGCTATCATGTAGAAAATGTTCGTGCCTAATTATTATTATATGGAGCTTTATAAAAAATTGCAAAACCTCTACCAAGGTTTTTGGAGTGTAGAGATTTATTACAAGGAGGTGGAGATTATTATGATTTGATCGAATGTTGAGGAGGATAGAGAGGCCACATGGTCTGGTTTTTGAATTGTTTGAATATAGAGATAGCTAATGTGGTAGAGATGCAACATTATGTGGAGTTGGAAGACATGCTACATGTAGCTATGAAGGTGAAAATACAATTGAAGAGGAAGGAGATAGCTAGATATTCATCGGGTTCTTTGGGTTCTAACACTTCTTGAAAACCAAAGTAGGATAACAGTAAGGTGATGGAGCTGTTTCAAAAAGTAGGACTGAGCTACCGAAGAGAAGAGATGAAGTCGCTAACAAAGCTAGAGCCAAGGTAGATTCCCAACCCTCTAGGAATCACGATATAAAATGTTTTATGTGCTTGGGATCGGGACACATTGCTTCTCAATGTCCAAACAAGAGGGCAATGATCTTTCGTGACAATAGAGAAGTGGTGAACGATAGTGAGGATAAATATGATGACATGCCCAGAATTGGAAAATGCTAGTGATGGTAAGAAAGTGGAGTATGGAATGGAAGAGTTGTTGGTTACACGGTGAGCTCTTAGTGCTCAAATCAAAGTGGATGATTGGAGCAACAAAGAGAGAACATATTTCATATGAGATGCCACGTCAACAATAAAATATATAGTATGATGTTGATGGGGGTAGTTGTACCAATGTACACTTGTTGAGAAATTAAGATTAACTATGTTAAAACATCATATGGTTTACAAATTGCAATGGTTGAATAAATGTGGAGATGTTAAGGTAAATATGTGAGTGTTGGTAAGTTTCTCAATTAGGAGGTATCATGATGAAGTGATGTGTAATGTAGTTTATATGTATGCTGGACATATTTTGTTGGGGGAGGCCATGGAAATATGATAGGAATGTGATTCATGATGAGTAAAAAAATAGATACAACTTTACTAAGCATGGTATATCTATTATTATTGCGCCATTGACACCAAAACAAATGTATGAAGATCAAATCAAATTGAAAAATGATGAAGAAAAAAGATTGAGATAAAAAGGGAGTGAGATTGATATTTTACAACAAGAGAGCAAGAGAGAAAATAGTGAGGTGGCTAATTGTAAAACAAATAGTAGAGTTACAAGAGAGTAAAGATAAAAAGTCCTATAAGAGGAGAGAAAATTCGAAAGTAATTTGTTTTTGCAAAAGAGTGTAAGTTGAAGATGACAGTTGTTGAGAACCGACATATGATCTTGTTAGTTTATAAGGAGTCACTCATCAATCTCGAGGAATCTAATACACCCCTCCCTAGTTTGGCTATTTCTTTATTGTAGAAATTTGATTATGTGTTCTCGAGGACATACCTTGTGGGCTATCACCCATTCGAGGTATTGAACATCAAATTAATTTTGTACTTGGAGCGTTCATTCCAAACAGGTCGTCTTATCGGAGTAATCCTGAGGAGACTAAGATACTTCAAAGGCAAGTGGAAGAATTGATGAGCAAAGGGTATGTGAGGGAGAGTATGAGTCCATGTGTCAAGCAAGTGCTACTTGTGCTAAAGAAAGATGGAACCTCGAGGATGTGCGTCGACTGCAGGGTCATTAATAACATAATGGTAAAGTATCGTCATTATATTCCTTGGTTGGATGATATGTTAGATGAATTACATGGATCATGCATATTTAGTAATATTGATCTTAAAAGTCCTTTTCATTAGATTAGGATGAAGGAAGGAGAAGAATGAAAAACCTCTTTTAAAACTAAATTTGGGTTGTATGAGTGGTTAGTCATTACATTTGGACTTACTAATGCAGTAGCTCATTTATGAGATTAATGAATCATGTTTTACGTGCATTCATAAGTAAATTCATAGTAGTTTACTTTGATGACATATCGGTATATAGTAAGGATCTAAATGAACATATAGGGCATTTAAGATGTGTTCTTGTCGTTTTAAGGCAATAACAAATTTAAAATAACTTTAAAAAGTGCACATTTTGCATGGAAAATGTTATTTTTCTTGCTTATGTCATTAGTTCGAAGGGTATTGAAGTAAATGAGAAGAAAATCAAAGTCATTAAAGAGTGGCCAACACCTAAAGCATAACTGAGGTAAGAAGCTTTCATGGGTTAGCTAGTTTTTTAGGCATTTTGTTAAAGACTTTTAGCACACTTGCCGCACCACTCACGGTGATTACAAAGAAAAGTTCAAGATTTCGTTGGGACGTTGAACAAGAACATGCTTTTAGTACTATTAAGGATATGTTGTGTATCTCACCGATTTTATCATTACCTAACTTTAACAATACTTTTTAGATTGAATGTGATGCTTTAGGAATAGATATTGGAGCTGTCTTGATGCAGGAGCAAAGACCAATAGCTTACTTTAGTGAAAACCTAAGTGGAGCAGCTCTCAACTATCCTATATATAAAAAGGAGTTGTATGCACTTGTTTGAGCTTTGGAGATTGGCACACTACCTATGGCCAAAAGAATTCATCATTCACATCGACCACGAGTCCTTAATGCATTTAAGAGGTCAAAGTAAGCTAAACAAGAGACATGCAAGGTGGATGTAGTTCCTTGAGACATTTCCATATGTTATTCGGTACAAACAAGGTAAAGAAAATATGGTAGCAGATGATTTGTCAATAAGGTACATACTTCTAACTTCTTTAGGTACTAAATTGTCAGGATTTGAATATATTAAGTACATGTACGCTAATGATCTAGATTTTTCTAATATATACGAATCATGTGACAAGGGTGCTATAGATAGATTCTTTAGGCATGATAGATATTTATTTTGGTAAAATATTTTATGTTTTCTTAAATGTTCTATAAGAGAATTATTAGTACGTGAAGCATATAATGGTGGAGCTCTAATAGGTCATTTTGGGGTTACGAAGACCTTAGAGATACTAGGTGAACATTTTTATTAGCCTAAGATGAAAGTGGATTTTGATCGGGTTTGTAGTAGATATACCACTTGTAAAAAGGCGAAATCTAAAGTTTTACCTCAGAGCTTATATACATGTTCCTAGTGAACCTTGGGTTGATGTTTCTATGGAGTTTGTGTTGGATTTACTTGGAACTAAGAAAGGAAGAGATTCTATATTTGTGGTGGTAGATATATTTAGTAAGATGACATATTTTATTCCATATCATAAACCGATGATGCCACAAATATTGCGGACTTATTCTTTAAGGAAGTAGTGTACTTACATGGGATTCCTAGAAGCATTATATCGGATAGGGATGCTAAATTGTTTTGTCACTGTTGGAGGATTTTGTGGAATAACTTAGGAACTAAGCTATTGCTTTCTACTACTCGTCACTCACAAACGAATGGGCAAACTGAGATAGTTAATGAGACTATGATACAATTGTTACGCACTATAGTTACTAAGAATTTGAAGAGTTGGAAGGAGTGTTCACCATTGATAAAATTTGCGTATAATAGGGTCATACATTTTACTAATTCTTACTCGCCATTTGAAATTGTATATGAGTTTAATCCATTAACATCTTTGGATTTAATTCATTTACCTGTAAATGAAAGAGGTAGCTAAGATGGAAAAGAAGAAGGCCGACTTGGTAAAATCACTCTATGAAAAGGTAAGGTTGCAAGTTGATAAGAAAAATGAGCATTATGCTTCTCAAGCAAATTAGGGACTTAAACGCGTTATATTTAAACCAGGTAATTGGATTTGGGTACATTTGAGGAAATATCGCTTTCCAGAACAAAGAAAGTCGAAGTTACAACCAAGGGGAGAAGGTCCATTCCAAATCCTTGAAAAGATGAATGATAATGCCTATAAAATAGATCCTTTTGGTGAGTATAATATTTCGGCTACCTTTAATGTGTCTAATCTTTCACTCTTTGATGCAAGTACATATTTGAGGTTGAATCCTTTCGAAGAGGGAGGGGATGATGTGATCCATGATATGAGGGCAAGTCCTAACAAGGATCCATTGATCGTTTAGAAATGGCCTATGACTACGTCGCGAGCAAAGTGGGTCAAAAAAGCAATAAGACTACTTGCTCAAGTCACGATGGACAAAACATTGATCATGGTAAGCAAATGGAAAAGGTGGAAAGAACAATTATGCGACTACATAGCTGTTCAGGGCATACAATCGAATGCCCCTTTACCGAAACTGTAGAAGAGGAGTTTAGTTGGTCTATGCAACCGCATAGTATATTTTTGGCTGCAAATTTTTAAATTTTACGCAATCTTCTATTTTAGTTAAAACTCTTGTATAGTATATTTTTGATACCTTTTAGGGCTTAGTTCTGTTTTTATGTACAATATATGTGTTACATAAAAATAGTACTCATTCCGTTCATTATAAGGAACACAATTATTGAGTGATTAATTGCAAGACAATATTGCTTTCTTTTTGTTCTTCATCTAATTAATTCTGAATTTATCAAGATTATTTCTTGTAGTGTTCAAACAAATCAAGCGAGATTTTTTAGTCTTGTGATCACGGGGTCAACATATTATTTGCGATTGTATTGGTTCCTTGGTTCAATATTTTAGAATCAAGGTTAAACATTGATTCTTTGCTTTCTTGAGATTGAATCAATCTAGTGTGGGTCTTGTGACTTTAATTGCTACGTGGGTTTACAACACTTGGAGATCGAATCATCCTATAAGTTTTACATGGAGATGACATATTCTCAGGAATCTCTATTTCCTAATCAAGAGTATGTTCCTCGGGAGGTATGGGATTAGACTCAGGGTCATCTTTGTGATCAACTATATATGTCGACTCTTGAACTCCTTCAAGTTCTATTTTGCTCCTATTGTCCTTCCTAGAATTAACTATTTTTCTAGGAAGACGGTATGTCTCGAGATGAACAATTTCTTCTCAATGGGATTATAAAATTGATATCCGATTATCTCTTTTGAATGTCCTGCAAATATACATTTGTCGGATATAGCCTCAAGTTTATCCGATTTAGTGTGCTTCAAATAAGCTTCACAATCTCAAACTTTAATAGAGACATGTTGGACCTTCTGCATTTTCATAACTCGTATAGAATTTTTTTCAACCGATTTAGATGGAACACGATTTAGTGTATAGCACGTGGCAATTAGTGTGACTCCAGTATGATTTTGGGAGGTTTACATGGCTTGTTATTAATAACAGTATAACTAGTAGTGCATGATTCCTCCTTTCAAATTCACCATTATGCTACGGTGTATGTGGTAGAGTCCATCGCGGGAGAATCTCATTCTCTTTTAGATAATCTAAAAATTGTCCACCTTTATCTGATCTTAGTCTGAGAATACGTTTACCTATTTGTTTTTCTCCTTCAAACTTGAATTCCTTGAACTTCTAAGTGCTTATGCTTGAACTTCATCAGATATACATAACCATAGCTAGAATGATCATCAGCAAATGTGATGAAGTAAAATAAACCACCTCTAGTGGTGATTGATATGGGTTTATATAATTAGTATGTATTAGGCCCAATAATTGAGCAACTCTTTCACATTTTCCAATAAAATGAAATTTGGTCATCCTGTCTATCAGGCGTGATTGCCATTTATCAAATGATTCAAAATCAGCTGACCCCATCTATCCATCTCTATGTAACTTGGAAATGTGTTTCTCATTTATATGACCTTGACTGCAATGCGAAAGATATGTATTATTTAGATCATTACTTTTATGCCTTTTATTTTCTCATCTCGATAAAAAGGAATAACGATTGTACTTAACACTAACCGAAAAATCATTCATGTCCAAACATGAAATAAAAATAATGATTTTAGTAATGGAGGGAACAAAATAGAAATTTTCTAATTCTACTACTAAGTTCGAAGGCAATGGTAAAAAGTATGGTCCTACAGCTAATGCAGTAGTTCTTGCTCCATTCCCCACGCGCAGGTCAAATTCTTTTGTGGTCTACTTTCTTTAGTCCCTTCCTATTTATACAAATATGAGATCCACATTCGGTATCTAATACCCAAGAAGCTAATGAAATAGACATATCAATCTCGATAACAAGTATACCTGAAATTGAAGTTTCAGAAGATTTCTTTCCCTTCAAGCTTGCAAGGTAAGCCTTACAGTTCCTTTTCCAATGACTTTTCACTCTAGAGTGATAGCACGGGTCATCAGACTTGGTATTTTCCTTGTTTGCTTTGAATATTTTGTTATTGCTCTTAACATTTTTGGATGATTTCTTAAAACTTTCTTTAGTCTTCCTCTTAGTGCCCTTGGAGGATTGAATGGCTAAGACATCCCACTACTACCTTTGACGTTGGGCTCAACAGTCTTAACCATGTTGAACCACTCATGGAGTCTGCACTCAAGCTTATTTATATTGAAATTAATGATGAACTGTTAATAACTTCGTGATAGAGACTGCAAAACCAAGTCAACATTTAGTTCA